>OZ024857.1:23681154-23688654 GCA_964017155.1 Oasisia sp. SBJ-2009 | reverse complement strand
TACACAGCGGTAAGGTAGGTCTAAATTCGACAACGCGCTAAACAGATTTAGATCCGACAACGCGCTAGATGAATCGCACCAGATTTCGTTGGCCGTCACGTCGATGACCGTCATTTACGTTCGTGTGACTCGCGCTAGTCGTTGAGCGGGCCGAGTAGCTAACGTCTCTGGCCCCGGTCACAGTGCTGTCAAACAGTGCCGCTTTTCGTCGAGCGACAGTTACCGGGAACTGGCGCTGTTCTGTACAGGCGCGACAGCTGCAACGGAGCCGTAGATAAGTTAGTCAATCCCACGTTGGACTGCTGTTTCGTGCCAGAATAACAGGTAAGTTAAACATATGAGGAATCAAACGTCCTAAAATGACAATTTGGATTAGGTTGAAGACATAATTTGCTAGATTAGTCGATACATTGATAAGATCCACACGCTGTTATATTGATACGGTGTTGTTTTTCTTGGAATGCTAGAACTTAATACAATACAACTGTATGTAAATACACTGATACATTGAGTTGTGTTATGTCTTATATGCTTGTGTTTGTGTTGGCGTGATTACTTCAACAGTTCACTCATGTTGTGATACTTGCTTCAACAGGGACAATAAATAAGTACACTAAACATATATTTACACATCCGTTTCTTATAAACATTCATTGAGATAATCGTCTTTGTCGCCAATCATAATAAGGAAATTTATACTCAAAACAGCACGTGTTTATGTCAACGTAAACCCAGTGTGTTAATTATTCCAACGTACCAAACAACTTTAGCGCATCACACTCATAGAGTCGCAAAATGCCGGAGTATCTGTCTTGTCGGAGCTACTGGAAAGGAAGCTAGTGCACTGCAGGATATAAACATGACGGAACCAGTTTGTAAATTGATCAGCGCCCCCACACGGATGGGACAAATATCGTTGTATCTCTTTCAATATCGGTTGATTTACGCCCTTTCTTTCGACGAAAAAACCGACAACATGAACAATCTTACAAATATTACAAGAGTAGTTTTGTACAAATGTTTGTTTTAGGATATGCTATGATGCAGTAGTAATGCATTTCTAACAAAAGGCTAAGTAGAGCTAATACATCCGAGCTGGGGCTCTTCAAAACACAGCGCCCTCACACGGATGGGATCAAAACATAAAAAACAGATACCGCACTAAACGACGAGACGTCCGAGATTGGGCGAGATCTGTGCGCGTTTGGTCCCATCGAGGGGGAAGTGCCCCAGCTCCTATTTAATAGGTCTGGGCAAAACTTCACGCAGGCCTCGCGCATAATTGTGATTGTGACGTAAGCAAACCATGACGTCATAGACTCATAGTTCTCAGCCTATGCGTGGCAGAACTATTATCTCCTACCGAAGTTCCTTTTACCAGTGATCATAAGCTAATTTATTCGCAAAGCTCCTTGAAAGTAGTGTGGTGGTAACGATTAATATTACGTTTTCGTATTAATGAACATAACGTATGCAAAGCAAATTGGTTCCATCCGAGTGAGGGCGCTGTCAACATATAACATGGCGCGGGTCCGAAGTGAACCAGCTCTATGCTCCACTAGCTCTGGTCTAGTTCCACGGGAAGAGTAAGAATGACGTAGACACGTGTAAACAGTCCACAAACTAATGTGGAGCGCAGCTATCCAGTACCTAGCTTTGCGATGAATATTTGTGGTGAATAACTTTCGTGCAGTAAATGCGGCCTGGCTGAACGTTTCCCAAAACAGGTGAGATTATGTTCGAATACACAGGTCTACCAGGAACTTATGGCAGGAAGTAAAACAATTTAAGTGTTTTAAACTGTTCTAAGGACTGAGTACAACATCATAATATATATATATATATATATATATATATATATATATATATATATATATATATATATATATATATATATATATATATATATATATATATATGTATATATCTAGCAGTTTTCTAATATGCCACTGCCTGTGATTTCTATTTATTTCAAAATTTATTTTCTCAGTATGTAAATTTTGGCCATACTTTTATATATATATATAAATAAATATATATATATATATATATATATATATATATATATATATATATATATAATATATATATATATATATATATATATATATATATATATATATATATATATATATATATATATATATATATATATATATAATATATATAATTATGGCCAAATTTTACATGGTGAGAACATTATTTTTGAAATAAATTTCGTATACGGGCTAAACCACTGAGAGGAAAATAATTCTCAACGCAACCAAAGTTTATCGCACCGTGATACATTTATGA
The DNA here is from genome assembly GCA_964017155.1 of Oasisia sp. SBJ-2009. Taxonomy (NCBI): domain Eukaryota; kingdom Metazoa; phylum Annelida; class Polychaeta; order Sabellida; family Siboglinidae; genus Oasisia; species Oasisia sp. SBJ-2009. The sequence continues at coordinate 23,686,359 of OZ024857.1, read as the reverse complement.
AATTGCCAATTTGACAGTCATATGTATTCAATAGTGAACCGATAAATGTTCTATCCTATCAAAATATTTGTGAGTTATACTAATTCGTAGTATATCTACTGCTTACTGTTATAGGAAAGCATTCAGTCACATATATACAAGAAATGTAACGAAATTGTATGCTCATGCAATTACACCTAATGGTCACTTAGACAAATCGTATCGTCGACTTACCTTTTTGTCTATTAGTACTGCATTTAAATAAATATTACACACACACACACACACACACACACACACACACACACACACACACACACACACACACACACACACACACACACACACACACACACACACACACACACACACACACACACACACACACACACACACACACACACACACACACACACACGTTAATGTAAATCCCAAATCGGTTGTCTTTTTAGTGAGTCATTAAATACCAATTACAGTCAATGAATCGTGTGTCACAATGTCTAACTCGTGCTCACTTGACTTATTACATTTAAATACATCCATTATAACGCGTGTAGCTGCATACCTGTGTTGTGGACCTTTTGTAGCATAGCCCGATTGCCTGTTCTATGGTATTAGTCCAGAATGAATTACTTGCATGCAGAACCACGAAGTCCGCCATGGAATGCGGCATTGTCTGCATGAATGATGGCAACATAGGTCCAGTTTCAAACAAATTACATTCCTCACAACATAACTGGACTTTACAATTAAAAATGCATACCCTGCATTAAACTGCGTGCATTCTAACGTATAAAGGAAAACGTCAAAACAGCGGACGTTTTAGCTACTTGGATGTCTCCAGTTGTATAGAAATCACAGGCTGTGGCATATTAGAAAACTGCTCGATATTCTGCATTGCCTTGGTCTTCTCCATAGTCACCTTCCGTAGGATCCTCATGATTGTATCCTCACTTAATCTTCACACCGAGGCGGTTGGTAATTTTGATCCACTGTCAAGTTGGCCATGGATCATTTTTATCCACTGTCAGGTTGGCCGTGGATCATTTTTATACACTGTCAGATTGGCAGTAGATAATTTTGCGATTAACGATTTTAGTCGTATTTTGGATTTGTTACACATTTCATACCATGATGTAGACGGGTAGGGAGAAGTTTCTCGATAAAGGTTCTGGACATTTTGTAACGACCATGACATGTCCACAGACTACACTGGATTAATAATTACGGAGATTTGAAATATACCGGTGTGTTTCTGTTAGCGACAATGCACTATCATCTTTTTGTAATCAAATGCAGCATTTGTTGTATTTCTCGAGGCTAGATTCGAGTATTGGAATCAGATATTAACGCAAACAAGTCCCCCTTTACCGTTAACACAACGTGTTCATGCTGCATCACAGATACATCGGCAGGGGGCCGATGTTGAGGCCGTTTGATTAGACAGTAAATCTGCCAAAACTGTCTGGACTCCACGACTATGTCGATAATCACTGGGGCGAGCACAGCGCGTTACGGGTTGAATAGTGTTCTCTGCTTGCGACGGAATCTGACGGTCGGTTAACGAGTTCGGTAGTTACATGGTCGACTAAGGGGCTATGTAAATATGAAACAATCCAATAATCCAAAAAAAATGGACAGTCGATGCGACCCACCAACCATCATAACAATCCAAAAAGGCTTACAAAGGATAGTGATATATCGAGATGTATCCATGTCTTCATGTGACGGAGTTGCTGAAATAATTACAGCGGGTATATTGTCTTCATATGACGGAGTTGCTGAAATAATTACAGCGGGTGTATTGTCTTCATATGACGGAGTTGCTCAAATAATTACAGCGGGTATATTGTTTTCATGTGACGGAGTTGCTCAAATAATTATAGCGGGTATATTGTCTTCATGTGACGGAGTTGTTCAAGTAATTACAGCGGGTATATTTTCAAGTGACGGAGTTGCTGAAATAATTACAGCGGGTATATTGTCTTCATGTGAAGGAGTTGCCGAAATAATTACATCGGGTACATTGTCTTCATGTGACGGAGTTTCTGAAATAATTACAGCGGGTATATTGTCTCCATGTGACGGAGTTGCTCACATAATTACAGCGGGTATATTGTCTTCATGTGACGGAGTTACTGAAATAATTACAGCGGGTATATTGTCTTCATGTGACGGAGTTGCTGAAATAATTACAGCGGGTATATTGTCTCCATGTGACGGAGTTGCTCATATAATTACAGCGGGTATATTGTCTTCATGTGACGGAGTTGCTGAAATAATTACAGCGGGTATACTGTCTTCACGTAACGGAGTTGCCGAAATAATTACATCGGGTATATTGTCTTCATGTGACGGAGTTTCTGAAATAATTACAGCGGGTATATTGTCTTCATATGACGGAGTTGCTGAAATAATTACAGCGGGTGTATTGTCTTCATATGACGGAGTTGCTCAAATAATTACAGCGGGTATATTGTTTTCATGTGACGGAGTTGCTCAAATAATTACAGCGGGTATATTGTCTTCATGTGACGGAGTTGTTCAAGTAATTACAGCGGGTATCTTTTCAAGTGACGGAGTTGCTGAAATAATTACAGCGGGTATATTGTCTTCATGTGACGGAGTTGCCGAAATAATTACATCGGGTATATTGTCTTCATGTGACGGAGTTTCTGAAATAATTACAGCGGGTATATTGTCTCCATGTGACGGAGTTGCTCATATAATTACAGCGGGTATATTGTCTTCATGTGACGGAGTTGCTGAAATAATTACAGCGGGTATATTGTCTTCATGTGACGGAGTTGCTGAAATAATTACAGCGGGTATATTGTCTCCATGTGACGGAGTTGCTCATATAATTACAGCGGGTATATTGTCTTCATGTGACGGAGTTGCTGAAATAATTACAGCGGGTATATTGTCTTCATGTGACGGAGTTGCTGAAATAATTACAGCGGGTATACTGTCTTCACGTAACGGAGTTGCCGAAATAATTACATCGGGTATATTGTCTTCATGTGACGGAGTTTCTGAAATAATTACAGCGGGTATATTGTCTTCATGTGACGGAGTTGCTCATATAATTACAGCGGGTATATTCAAAAGGCTTCGAATCGTTGCAATTGAAAAGTATCGTTAGAACATATTAGTATTATTACACCACAGTAATTTGCAATTAGTTTAGTGTATCAAAAACACACGACATGTTTATAGGCACAGCTGACAATTTATATAAAAAGCCGATTTTGTGTGTTTTATGTTCACTGTGGCATATTAAACAAATTTTTCCATTTTGGATTTAAATTGCAAATGGAGTTACATGCCAATATATTTTGATTATGTTTCATTTCAGTATTTACAAAGCCCAAAATTGCCAACTGAATTGGACTGCCACACTGTGGCGACCAGTGGCCACGGCTTGACAAAGAGAAACACACATGATTAAAAGCAACGCAATAACCATTCCAGAAACAGCATTGCACTGCAGACCGGTGGAATAACCTTACGAGGCCCGACATACAAACATTCATATTACACATTTAAGCATTAACCAAATGCCAACATTTCTGCAACATGACCCGACTTTGATACGCGCGAACAACAGTGACATCATCCTTACGGGGTCTACCGCAAAAGAGATGACGAGGTTGTTTTGTAATTATGCTATCTCCGAAAAAGGATCCACTGTACGAAAAATAAAGCTAACGAACGCTTTATTACTAAGCCTTTTTAATTATTTATACTGGTCATAAACCTAGACCACTTACTTAACAACGCTAGGATGTGACAATTCACAAGGAAGCAATCGATGCAATATATCCAGAGATCTGACCTAATTGAATTACGCTGAGTCGGCTAACTGTCCCCAAAAAGGATACACTGTACGAACAAACGTTCGAACGTTTTATTACTGGCCATATTTAATTATTTATTTACTTTTACTGATCATAAACCTAGACCAGTTAATTAAACAACGCTAGAATGTGATAATTCACAAGGCAGGATGCATGCAGTATATCCACAGCTCTGACCTAACTGGACTACGCTGACTCGCTATACGCCTCGGTAAGTTAATGCTGCCAACCTGACATCGTCCCGACTAGCTGTAATTAACGGTTGGTCTCGTGTTTCCAGCATAGTGTCGATCATATTTGCTGGCTATAGTTTTTTCCCCGTTAATTGAAATGTGTGGCGTGTCAGTCTGAAATACAGGTCACTGAGGCTGAGCTAATTATGGTGGTTTGGATACAAGATTCATTTATATATTTGTGGTGCAGACTTTTGTCTGTTTTTTGGGGGATTGAGTTACTCCTTTTAAGTACTGTTTATACCGTAGTGGGAATTGTATGACAACTGCTACAGCTCGGAAAGAATGATAAGAATTTCTCGGGATAACTTTGGCAATGTTTTGATGTTATTACAGCAAAAACCGCATCGCCAATACGAACAAATCGCGACAGACACCATGATATTGTATGTATGCAATGAATGAAACGGACAATAATATATTGGGCAGCAGTACGGAGGCTTGTACACATTGAAGGCGAACCGTGACCTGGCTGCCGTAAAACACTTACTGCCCCAGATGGAGCCGGCGATGGAGTGAAGCTGGCGCCAGTCGGGTCTGGGGACTGTTCGCTGCGCACGACGGTCCCTAAAAGCCAGAACAGACCACACTGTGTCGATTAAGACAAACCGGTGTCGCGTAAATACATTTACAGCAGTAAACGATTTTCATTAAGACACCCTTAACTCCAGTGGCGTTACTTCTGCTGGTACCGTAATTCAATCGTGTTCCATTATCCTGTTCAAAACAAATCACTTCGTCGTACTAACTACAGCTGGTTTTTGTCTAGTCGGAGACTCGCACACCGACGAAGCAGGTTCATGGCCAACACAAAACGCTTTACGCAATGCGTGTCCGACGGAATTTCGCCGTAGATCAGGGTATCTGTCGTTTAAATGCTCTTAGTAGCAACGATGCAGTGAAATAAGACTCTAGTAGCGATGCTAACTGATCGAGCTGGCGCAAGAAAGAGGCATTCCCTCGACTTCACGTAATGGTGCAATAAATATTAGAAAGTAGAAATCGGGCATTCATCGATTGATGGCTGTTACGTTCGGGTCTAAATCCGTGGCAACGAGTGACGGTTTGATGCGGAAGTTAAGTTAGTGGCGCCGCGTTATCTTGCGGCCCGTGTGCGGCTATCAACGAGCAGA
>OZ024857.1:23673654-23676154 GCA_964017155.1 Oasisia sp. SBJ-2009 | reverse complement strand
TAATGTTGTCCGCCGCCTGATATCCTGTTGTCATTTATGAGGTTGGCCATGGTCCCGTTCCTCGAATTAATATCCCACCAATGCATCCTCCTCCATTTGGTCGATAACACAGATAAATGAGTGCGTATTTTTTCTCGCAGGGTGATTTTTTTGTAGGTTGATTGCAGTAAACAAGGTCGTTGCATATATGTTTTCCGGCAGTCGATAACGACGGTTGGGGTTAATTAAGTGTTCGACGTGAGCGTGTGTGCATGTGCGTGTGCGTTCGTGTGTGTGTGTGTGTGTCTGTGCGTGTGCGTGTGCGTGTGCGTGTGCGTGTGCGTGTGCGTGTGCGTGTGCGTGTGCGTGTGCGTGTGCGTGTGCGTGTGCGTGTGCGTGTGCGAGTGCGTGTGCGTGTGCGTGTGCGTGTGCTTGTGCTTGTGCTTGTGCTTGTGCGTGTACGTGTGTGGATGCGTGCGTGTCCGTGTGTGTGTGCGTGTGTATGTGCGTGTGCGTGTGCGTGTGCCTGTGCCTGTGCGTGTAAGTAAGTAAGTAAGTAAATGAGTAAGTAAATAAGTAAGTAAGTAAGTAAGTTAGTCAGTCAGTAATTTTATTTATTTTCAATCACAACAATTGAGAATTACACATCCAGTTATTAAGAAATAAATACAACATTTCAACTTGTAAAAAGACAGTAATCATGTGTGTTGGTGTGTGTGTGTGTGTGTGTGTGTGTGTGTGCGCGTGCGTGCGTGCGTGCGTGCGTGCGAGCGAGCGTGCGTTGGTGCGTGCGTGCGTGCGTGCGTCCGTGCATGCGTGTGTTGGTGTGTGCGCGGGTGTGCGCTATGGTGTGTGTGCGTACGTGTGCTCGCGCGAGCGTGCGCGTGCGTGCGTGTATTTGCATGTGTTCATCGTAGATCACATTTCCAACGTACCACGTCCAATCACAACGACGCTACGAGACGCACAACTCGGTTATCAAGGTGTATGACCCGAGATCGCGCGAAGCGACCCATTTAGCCGAGCCGAGAACAGGCAGTCTCCCGGCGATACGACGACGAGGTCGCCCGACAAACTGGGCCCTCGGTTCAGTCTTCAGTTACATTGTGCTAATGCGATGGTGTATATACACTGTACGCTGTATGCAACCGACGAATGATACGCCACTGATCCCGACCCCGTTGCACGCATACGATACCTGCCTGTCAGCACTGCGAGAAGAAATGCTAGCCAGAACGCCGGCCATTGTATGGGGCGCGCATTTCCGGCGCACTACCAAATTACGCGATTCGTTCCGGTTTGGCAGTCCCACGTGGAGCGTGCGCGCGCTAATCAGCTTTTTGTCGGAGCCTGTTGTCGGGTCGCACGTGTGGGTCCATCGAAGTGATTATTTTAGATTTCCTGGTGCGGGTATTCGTGTATGCATTGGTGCGTTTACGAGGATCAGTTGTCCATCGACTGGCCCGAGATCGACCGAGACGTCGACCGGTTCGCATCGGACACCAGCGCCCCGTCGGTGCCGGTCGGCAACGGCACGTGCTGTGATGTAGAAAGCACAATTAAGCCAAAATGATATGTTGATTAAAAACGTTTAAATGCCCGCTTCACCAAATAGTAAAGTTGCGGAAAACTATTACAAGAAACGGCGTACACCTTCGTAGTATCTAGATATTTAAAGAGAGGGTGCCAGCTCCCAGGTTCTTATGAATACAATATGCTTGTTGAAGGTTTACTGTCTGCCAATTTGTATTTAGTTACTTTATTAAGCTCGGAACAATGTTCGTAATTTGAAAGATTCCGCCTGTGATATGTTCAAATGATAAACAAAACATCCAGTTTCAAAATAAATATTTTCAATAATACCGAAGCGAAAAGAGTGCGATACCTTATGATGTTTAATTTTCCCACGTTCTAGACAGTTGACTTCTCTTTACAAATTACTGCTCGGCCAATTATGGGCGAAGGAGCTGGTACCATCCATTTATCGTTGAACACTGAGATCGTACAGCTTATATATATAATTATATATATATATATATATATATATATATATATATATATATATATATATATATATATAATTTCACATATGTGAAGATCAAACTGCGTAATAGACGGACAGTTATATCGGCGTACATACGTGTGTTATTCTGTTGGGCACACCTGGGAATTGCTGTGGATTTGTTCAAACCGTCGGACAACATGTCAACTGCCAATTTAACAAATAACACGTCAAATGTCAATGCAAGAAATAACACGTAAAATGCCAATATACCAAATAACATGTCAGATGCCAATGTAACAAATAACACGTCAAATGTCAATAAAATAATTAATGTCAATAAAAAATAAAATTTCAAATGCCAACGTAACAGATTTACGGCCATGTCTCTTTTATCCGCACACTTTGGTTCCCAAGGTTTTTGGTCGGATAAACGACAGGTGCAGATTAGCGAGACACCTTATTATACGTGATATCAAGATGGTTTCCACATAAAACGTGCGGATCGCGAAATAACCG
>OZ024857.1:23651154-23668654 GCA_964017155.1 Oasisia sp. SBJ-2009 | reverse complement strand
GACTCGTGCGGATGACGTGACGAGCTGATAGAGGGACTAAGCTAATCGTCACGCTCGAGACATCATGTTCGTCTTTAAACGTTCCAGCTGACTTCTAACACACTCCTGTTGTCGTTTACCATCGTAATACCACGGCTTATGTGGTCGTACAGTCACGGTCCGTGTCTTTGATAGCTCTTGCTTGCCAATGATGGCAACAGTAGAGCATAGTTCGTGCCTTCAGGCAGATGGATTGGCAGTAGCAAGAATCGGATATCATCCTGTTTGCAACAATCCTGATCTGTCTGTAACTGGGCCTCGTAATCGTAACTCGAATGTGCAGTGTGAATCGTTGAGTGTGACATGTCTGTCCGTATGTTGTTTCCGAAACGTCTGGTCTTCATTGGTTTATGTTAAATCCGCCGCTTTCAAGATGTCAAGAAAGCGCTTAGTGTCAATGTTTAAAACCCTCTCAGCGGGTTTTCCATTTTCATTGGCATGGTATATCTAACATATCACCAAAAGGGTGGTAGAATTTCAAAGTTTTAACGCATTCACGGTGCTTGGTGGAGGGTAATAGATTACTAGTAAAAGAACAGATTGATTGTGATTGCCGAGTTTAGGACCTGTAGGTATGGATGCCTTTGCTGTAGCCCATCAACAATACCCGGAAAGGCGGATGTTGCTCATGTGCGTCACCATAAATACATTTGAATAACCGCACTCTATAAACTATTTAGCAGAAATATGTAAGGAGACATATGTAAACATATCTCACTATAACGGAATTGTTAGACGTAATGTCATTTAGACTATTGTTTACAAGCGTTTGAAATCCAAATAGAGCTCCGATTTGTGCCAGCCGCAAGCACAACGGCCCTTTGTGGCTGCGCCGTGCACATGGAATGGGCGACAACAACTGTCTGCTTTAGCAGTGGAATAATAATAAGAAAATGCTGTCCGCGTTCAGTAGATGACCGCTGATCTAAGGGACATATCCGTTGAAAAACGATTGGGACCTCGGAAAAGTGTCCGTACATCGTAGGTGGCCGCTAAACTCGGGGGCCGCTAAAGACAGGTACCACTGTATGTCGACACGATAGACGGATTACAATTAAACGCAAACACTGCGGTTTGTTCCTGCAGTGTTTGTAAAGTCATGTTTACTAGACATAAGAATGTCTTCCTTCCTTCCCTCCTTCCTTCCTTCCTCCCTCCATTCCTCCATCCTTCCTCCTCCGCTACTTCCTTATGAAACAGTTGCAAAGCACGTCATTTATGTCTTTTGGACATCGGCTACTGTGTGTTGCTGGCTATTAAAATTACGCAGAGAACGGTTAAATTAAGTCAGCTTGTTGCAGCACAGAGAAGAGATCAAAAAGTTAAAACATCATTCGTCTAGTCAATATCAACGACAGGGAATATAGCAACTTAATATAATATAATTATATAACGCACTAAATATGTTATTGATATATATAGGAAATTTACAAATTTATCTTTATACGTTATATGTAAACTGGAAGAAATCCGTATTTCGTAAACAAAACAACGTAAACATAAAAGCAAGTTGCTTAACTTTGCGGAATGCATAAATATTCCAAAGCTTGTCAACAAACTTATTAACCTAGTATTGATTCACGCGTCCTGCACCTCAACACCGAGCGATGTTTTCCCGGATGTTGAACTGATGTTTGCGACTGCAGACAATATCGCCCTGTTGAGGCTTATGTTTTGGACAGTTGCTCGGCGAAGCGGAGACAGCAGCAGTTTACGATCGTCGGGCAGTTATTAGAGATGATACACATGTAGCCTTAACTCAATTACATGTGCTTCTGTCCATGCGGTCGGTTCAGGCTCCGTAAATTGGTCAGTTATAACTTGGTAACTGAGGTGGATCGATATTTGCGGTTTTTCTACTTGCTTGTATTGTCAAATGGGCTGGACATATAAACTATATACGTGCCTCTCTTGCTAAGAAAGTCACTTTAGTTGAACGAAGTAGCTACTAAAGTTTATAGCAAAGGTCTATGTAAACAGAGGGGAACTGAGCAAGCATATTAACGGGTATACGATAATAATAATAATATCTTAGTGTAATGTGAAACTGTGTTGATTCATTCGTGTATAATTTTGTACATAAACGTTTTACAGGCGGAGGGATTTTTAGACGCTTTCTACATATGTTGGCGTAATAAAACATAATAACTTTTGCAAATAACATTGTTTTGAATAAGTTTTTGGTATGATATGAATTCAGGCATGCCCACTAATGGGATAACGGTCCTTGTTTTGAAGAAGTTTTTTGTATGATATGAATTCAGACATGCCCACTAATGTGATAACAGTCCTAAATCACGTCTCACTCGCCGTATTCGCGCACTCACAGGTGGCGCCGCCTGGCGAATAACATGGCGTCCTCCGACTCGACGTCGCTGCTCGTCGGCAACCGATCGACCGACTCGGACGCGTGGAGCGACGCGTGGGGTCTGACGGAGGCGCCCCCTGGCGACCGGGCGACGGACGCCCGGATGGATGTGATCTACCACGCGAACTTCTACTGCATCGGCGCGCTCGTCGTCGTCGGCATCGTGTGCAACGTGCTGTCCATGGGCGTGTTCGCGTCGTCCAGGAGCCTCCGTCGGACGACGACCGGACACTACCTGATCGCGCTGTCGGCCGCCGACCTCCTCTTCCTGCTCGGCGAGGCGCTCAAGTGGCTCAACTCGCGCGACACCCGCGTCCAGATCGTCCACTTCGCCTTCGTCAACACGAACGACGTGCTCTGCAAGGTGTGCGGACCGAAGACGTCGCTTCTTGTTCTTGGTTTTCGTCCTGTTGTTGTTGTTGTTGTTGTTTTCCTCGGCTTCTTTTTGTTTTTGTTGTTCGTCTTGTAATGTCCCACGTTGATCATCATCTCCTTTCCTTATCCTCTTCATATCTACTTCGTCATCCTCTTCTTAATAATAGCAAGAAGACGAACATTTATAAAGCGCCGTAAATCTAGACAGTCCATTCGGAGGCGCTACAAATACATGAATTAGATTATAAAACCGGCTGAATAGTAGAAATATGCTCAAACTTGCCACAAATGAGTGCGTATATACATATTATAAACAGGTGAGTTTTTAGAAGCCATTTAAATGAATATTTTTCATTGTCTTCTTCGTCATCCTCTTCCTATTCATCCTTTTCTTCGTCATCTTCTTCTTCGTCATCTTTTTCAACCTTATCCTCTTTTCATTTTCTCCCTCATCTTCCTAATGTCCTTCGTGATCCCTCGCGAGGTTGGACATCATCACGTGATGTGCTCAACCATCTCAATATTTTCGTTCATCCACTAACTTACTGCTAAATCCTTTCCAAGTTGACAGAACCTGTTATAGATATATCCGAGCCCGAGCCCGAACCCGAACCCGAACCCGAACCCGAACCCGAACCCGAACCCGAACCCGAACCCGAACCCGAACCCGAACCCGAACCCGAACCCGAACCCGAGCCCGAACCCGAACCCGAACCCGAACCCGAACCCGGGCCCGAGCCCGGCCCGAGCCCTGGTCCACTGTCCACTGTACCGTGTACCCTACTCTCCTCAGATGGTGCACTGCACCCGCTACTCCGCCAAGTTCCTGTCGAGCTGGATCACGGTCGCCATCACCGTCGAGCGCTTCCTCACCGTCGCCTTCCCGCTGCGCGTGAGTCGCCTCTCGACGCCGCACCTCGCCCGGGTCTGCATCGCCGTCATCGCCGTCTCGTCCCTCGCGCTCAACGCCTTCCCCGTGTGGACCGTCGGCGTGCAGACGTACCCCGAGTTCGGCACGTCGTACTGCGTCATCACGAGGCCGGACCAGTACGAGCGCTGGAGCATGGTCGTGCTGCGGTGCGGGCAGCTCATCGTGCCCAGCTGCCTCATCCTCGTCTTCACCGTCATCATCGTCTACTTCGTCACGATGGCCGCCAGACGGCGCCAGACGCAGCTGCAGGGTCAGAACTGCCACCAGACGTCGCCACAGAGGTGAGTGTAGACCACTGTTTAGTTTAAAGGAATTATAAATGAAAACTAGGGATTAGCTAAGCCCGGTTTTCCACCTGTACACAAACCCTAACATATGACAACTTCTGAAAAAAACAAAAAATACATTTGTGGTATAAATTCGATTTTTAATCCACCTGTGTAGCGATTCCCGCGGAGAGTTGAGAATTAAATAGCTGTGTGATCACGTAGTATCACGACGGCAGAGGAGAAACATGTTCGCATCATGGCTATTTTCCATGTATTCCGAGCATGTAATGGTAGTTTTTTGATCGAAATGAGTGTAAAAGTACGTTCTGCGACATTCCGATGTAATACAAACATTTATCATTATAGTGTTTATAAAATAATTGCAAACGTGTAGAAATTATTTATTGGCGATAACATTTAAAATAGTATGTTAAGTGGGAATAGCGACGTTGTATGTTTCTAAATTTCATTTATCCAAATAAGTCATATTTTGTTTTAGACACAAAATTACAATATACTACCATACAATAATTCACACACATATTACACACATCCGCACGTACGCACGCACGCACGCACGCACGCACGCACGCACGCACGCACACACGCACACACACACACACACACACACACACACATACAAACACACACACACACACACACACACACACCACACACACAAACACACACACACACACACACACACACACACACACACCACACACACAAACACACACACACACACACACACACAAACAAACACACACACACACACAAACACACACACACACACACACACACACACACACACACACACACAAACACACACACACACACACACACACACAAACACACACACAAACACACACACACACACAAACACACACACACACACACACACACACACACACACACACACACACACTCCCCACAAGATCTGTCTCCTGTCTACTCATCTACTCGGTCCTTGTCTCCAGGTCTGTCGAGACTCAGCTGACGGCGATGTTGATCGCCGTGGCCGTGTCGACGCTGGTGCTGCGCCTTCCGTACGCCACGGCCTTCTACCTGAAGCTGTACCGTGAGGAGATCTGGCCCACCCCCATCGACGACTGGCAGGAGTACCGCCTCGTGGCCGCCTACAGGATCACGGAGATCTTCGCCGTACTCAACTATGTCCTCAATTTCTTCCTCTACTGTCTGTGTGGCAGCACCTTCCGCAACCACCTCCGTCGCTTCATCCACTGCGCCACTAAGGCCCGCCTCACAGGCTGCCCCGCCGGCACATCGACTGGCACCAGCTACCTGTCTCACACGACGACCAAAGTATGAACACTGCATGGCAACAGCTGCCTGTCTCACACGACGACCAAAGTATGAACATTGCACGGCTCCAGCTACCTGTCTCACACGACGACCAAAGTATGAATTCTGCATGGCAACAGCTACTTGTCTCACACAACGACCAAAGTATGAACACTGCATGCAACAGCTGCCTGTCTCACATGACGACCAAAGTATGAACACTGCATGCAACAGCTGCCTGTCTCACACGACGAACAAAGTATGAACACTGCATGACAACAGCTACCTGTCTCACACGACGACCAAAGTATGAACACTGCATGCAACAGCTACCTGTCTCACATGACGACCAAAGAATGAAAACTGCACGGCTCCAGCTACCTGTCTCACACGACGACCAAAGTATGAACACTGCACGGCTCGAGCTACCTGTCTCACACGACGACCAAAGTATGAACACTGCATGGCTCCAGCTACCTGTCTCACACGACGACCAAAGTATGAATACTGCACGGCTCCAACTACCTGTCTCACACGACGACCAAAGTATGAACACTGCATGCAACAGCTGCCTGTCTCACACGACGACCAAAGTATGAACACTGCATGGCAACAGCTACCTATCTCACACGACGACCAAAGTATGAACACTGTACGGCTCCAGCTACCTGTCTCACACGACAACCAAAGTATGAACTCTGCATGGCAACAGCTACCTGTCTCACACGACTACCAAAGTATGAACACTGCACGGCTCCAGCTACCTGTCTCACACGACGACCAAAGTATGAACACTGCATGACAACAGCTACCTGTCTTACACGACGACCAAAGTATGAACACTGCACGGCTCCAGCTACCTGTCTCACACGACTACCAAAGTATGAACACTGCATGGCAACAGCTACCTGGCCCACACGACGACCAAAGTATGAACACTGCATGACAACAGCTACTTGTCTCACACGACGACCAAAGTATGAACACTGCATGCAACAGCTACTTGTCTCACACGACGACCAAAGTATGAACACTGCATGGCCCCAGCTACCTGTCTCACACGACGACCAAAGTAAGAACACTGCATGGCTCCAGCTACCTGTCTCACACGACGACCAAAGTAAGAACACTGCATGGCTCCAGCTAACTGTCTCACACGACGACCAAAGTAAGAACACTGCACGGCTCCAGCTAACTGTCTCACACGACGACCAAAGTAAGAACACTGCACGGCTCCAGCTAACTGTCTCACACGACGACCAAAGTAAGAACACTGCATGGCTCCAGCTACCTATCCCACACGACTACCAATGTATGACTATTTCACGACACCAGCTGCCACGAGTACAAAACATGAACACTTCGTGGCCCCAGCTGTCTGTCTCACAACACCACCACGGAGTGTACATTACTCCACGGTCTGCGGTAGTGTAGTTTGTAGACCGTCGGACTCACAGTCAATAGAATTGAGGTTCCAATTGTCGTGCTTGTTGTTTGTAACTTGGACAACGACGTACACTCTATATTGCGTCCATTCGGTCATTTTGCATTACTGAGTACATAACAGCGATGGAAGTATGTGAACGAACTATCTTCGCGCCTAGTAATCTGAGAGTGGCTTAATGCTTTCCAAAGACAACATTTTTGAACTGCCGCAGGAGTAGCCGGTGATATAATAATCATTACTTGTCTTGCTATTTGTGGACCTGGGTTGGTAGATAGATCGACGATGGACAAGCGTGTCCGAATGTGACCGTTCACAAGTCCCTGTGTGAAACAAAACAGTTGTTAAACTGCGAAATTGCGCAATTCCGTGTATTGCTGCACCAGTGTTGATATGCACAACAGGACAGAACCAAGAGCGAGCATTCTTGCGCCCTGTACATTAATGTTGAATGACATATGCGAGCCAGCTTAATATGTGCATTGTTATGTGGTAGTATTTGTGCGTGTCAAGAATTGGTGGTACGCTGTAATGTAGTCGTTAGCGCATCCGCTTGGTATGCCGGCGTTCCGTGTTTAGTACAAGGACCGGCCAGGCACGGTGTATTTGGTGAGCAACCCTAGCTCTCAACATTGGGGACTGAGTATCTCTTGTAACTGTGACATCTCGTTAGAGTTGGTCTCGTGTTAATTATGCGTTATAAAAGAACCAATGCGGACGATAAACACTTTGACAATGGCAACGCTCCGCACTTCACTGACAACATGGACAGATCGGCTTGGAGAAAACATTCTGATAAAGGCTGATTTGTTAAATGAGACCTCGTAACGTAATCATAACGTTATCACTATCCCCACAATACACACATACTTGCCAGTTACTAGAACATTGCCGAGCGCTGGAAACAACTAGAACGTAATCGTACGATGTACCTATATAACAACGTATTTTATAGTTATCTACTGGTGTAAGTAGTTCAGTCTTTGAAAATCATGAAAGAACTGCTAGCATTGGAGGTCGTCCTATCTGAAAACACCGTTTGCCGACGATACTGATGAACGTGTATGCCTGATCGACTGCTTGGAGACGACATCGTCCAAGTATGCGCAGAAAGCCCTAAACTGATGACTCAGTCCCAAGATCAGTGGTAACGCCACAGATACTGGAGATTGTGACATATTTGAAATACTTGGGAGCAATAGTCTCACGCGAAAGTTTAAAACCTGAAATACTTGCCTGCACTGCACAAACAACAGGTGTATTGGCTACAGTGAAACCCATTTGGCGAGATAGGAACATCAGTAGCAAATCCAAGCTCAGACTCACTTTGGTCATCTCCATCTACTTATTGCATCCGAGACATGAACTTTAAAAGCAGAGCTTGAGAAAACAATACAAGCAATGGAAACGAAGAGCTTCAGAAAGATTTTGGGCATCAACACCACTGACCATGTCACTAACGAGAGTGTGTGCCATATCAAAGGTTCTCAACCTTTTTGCCTCCAAGAACCCCCGTGTCCAATGTAAAATTCACGGACCCCCTGCACAAAATACATCGGCTTAAGTTGTTCTCGGTTTAATATATGGCGAAGCTTTAAAGATTGTCTTATTAACTGACAACGTCCTCGGTGACTGGGTTTGCAATTCGCAAGTAAGAAGGTGCTTGTTCCTTTGTGAATTCAGGTAATAGTTGTTAAATATCTATGTATACATTTCTCCCCTGAATGAACGCATGGATCTCTTCAATTATGTGAGTGGTTCTTGGTGAGGCTCGAGGTACCACAGTTTTGGTTTTCGTAATGTCTCAACATGTTCAGGCTGGGCTGCGCTGTTTCATTTATTCATGACCACGCATGTGAGCAGCTACCCACTAGACAGCTACCGTACCTCCGTGTGTAGTAACAGGGACTAGTGGTTGTTTTAATAGTTAGATAGATAAGATTTAGTTTAGTTTTATAAGACAAAGTAATTTTATTTAAAGACAAAATCACACGCCATGTAACAGAGATGATTCAAGCATACAAAGGCATTATGAGGAATCGTTAGCAAGGTCAGGTGGCTTAGCCAAGTCTGTTCTCCGGGGCACAGTGAGAGGGAAACGAAGACTCAGAAACAACAGAAGAAATGGGCAGACAGCACTCAACAGTAGACCGGGGTGGACTTCGCTTCAACCGAAGCCCTTGCGCCAGAAACCTCCAGAACTTGAGAAATCGTTACCCCAAAACACCAGTGGTGCCCATACAACCGTCGGTTTCGGGATTTAGATAAGACGTGTGCAATAACTATACGGTGTACCATGAATATCTAGATTCGCTTGTAAAAACTGATTTGCCATTCGTGAGATCTCAGTTAATCAACCGACGGCGGGAATTATACCTGTTGTATTTAAAATAAATGGTGGCACTACTGCACGCATGGATCGCGTAGATCCACAATGTTTATGTCGTGAC
This sequence comes from Oasisia sp. SBJ-2009, assembly GCA_964017155.1. Lineage (NCBI taxonomy): Eukaryota > Metazoa > Annelida > Polychaeta > Sabellida > Siboglinidae > Oasisia > Oasisia sp. SBJ-2009. The sequence goes on along the minus strand of OZ024857.1, from coordinate 23,659,476 downwards.
ATATGTTTAAAGAAGAACATATGTCGTAACATATGTTTAAAGAAGAACATATGTCGTAACATATACTGTATGTTTAAAGAAGAACATACGTCGTAACATATGTTTAAAGAAGAACACTCGATCAACAGAATTCGGATTCGAATCCTGGGCTGTCGTGTCGAACCTTGGGCAAGTTCGTTCACTCTACATTGCTCCAGTTCACTCAGCACAGCGAACGAGTACCCATTGGCTGTAGACGGTGGCAGGTAAGGATGTAAGAACAGTCTTCGCGCGGTAATTTCACCGTAGCGAAATTCTTCCCAGAAAAGTCGAGAGGAAGTCAGATTGAACAACTTTACCAGGGAGTAAAGAGCAAAGCGCTTTGAGCTTTTGTGTGAATAATGTATATAAATTAACTTTACTGCTGCTGAAATTTATGAATCCACAATTTTTAAAGATCATAGCCAATAATTGATGTATGGCCAACATCTCAATGAGTGTACAGCTGGATTTTTGCAAGCCAAAATAAATGTTTGATTCAGAACAACGAAGTTACATTGCTCATTGTACATATTGAGGCACAGTTTCCTTAAATGGTTCAATGTGGCATATGTCATTTTTCTTATGACAACCATTTGAAGTCACACTTCATTTCCACGGCAGGTCTTGTATCATCCTAGAAACCTCACTACACCACATACAATGTGAGCATCTGAATTTATATGTAAACGGAAAACATTTCTCGTGTCATAATTTGATTAATATGTTCTTCATGCCTCCAAGTTTTCGATTGACCACAAGAACGTACACTTAATTTGGAGCAGTGTCGTTCGAAATTTGCAATGTTTCGATTAGCCCGCTGCAGTTGCGTAACGTGATATTTAGTGTCCATGCAACCACCAAGCTCATGGACCGATAAAACAATTGGCAAAAGAGAAACTAATGTAGGCCATATACGTCAAACAGAGAGCCCCTACCAGGGAAACTACGAAGACCTTTCTTGCTAACCAGCTATGTACAAGTGCCTATCAAATGCATGTAAACACCTAATGTCAATCTTATCAAAAGTACCTTCAACCTAACCCTAACCCAAACCTAAACCCTAACACTAACTCTAAACCTAAACCTTAGTCCACATAAGAGCAACCAAACGTTGGCACTTGTACACAGCTGGTTACCAAGAACGGTCTTCCGGAAACTACACGCCAGATCATTCCGTCAAAATCACGTGAGCCACATCATGTGACATTATTTTGTGATAACGGGCTTTAGACGTGATGATTTAAATTATATTACATTTGACCTTTCTTGGATTTTTCAAGTATCCACTATTTTATAAAATACACCCTTTATTAAATATGGCGCCAAACAAAGTATATTAGTTATACTTAAGAACTACGTAGCCCAGAGACATAAAGTTGATATGTTACTTCAGACATTCATCAACATTCAAACCCTACCCATTTTCAAAGATGTTATGCTAATTAGTCTAGGAGATGTGCTGCAACATGACTTTAGAATCACAAAGGCGTATTTTCACCATAATCTGCGTGTACAGTGCGAAGTCTGAAATGAAATGTAAAATCACGCAATCCTTTGTAAATGTAATATTTTACCAAATAAAAAATCCGCATTGCAAAGAATAAATTATATCGCCTCTTTTTTGGGATATATCCGGAAAAAAGTAAGAAATTGCCTTTGCTGTTCCGAAGCATGTGGGATGCGCGTAGCAATGACATCGGCTTGTTTGCATCAACCCTACGGTATTAAATTAGTCTAACACACAACTCAAAATAATATATACCTTCTTTGTACCGGAAGTAACGTAGAATTACATCCCAAACACTTGAGCACCGTAGGTGTCGAACAATCTTTCATTGTTACGAATGTATAAAAACCAACTCTGTGTGCTTTTTATAGTTGATTTACGGGCTTACCAAGTGTTAGTGGTGTTACTGTCGTAATATATCGTTATGAATACAAACCATGCAATGAAAGGAGAGACTATCTTATTTCAGCGAGTGAAGACGGTGAGACCCGACGATCCCAGACACACGGAGCGATGACGGCGTGGTACGCAGTCGTGTGCAGCATCGGCGTGGCGGCCAACACACTCGCCTACTTGAGTCTACGACGGACACCGCCGTCGACTCCCGGTCGCACGCTGCTGCGACACCAGTGCTTCCTCGACGCCGCGCTATGTGTCGCCCGCTTCGTCCTCCTCGCGCAGCCGCAGTGGTGGCACAGCGGACTTCCGGTGCTCGACGCCATCTTGTGCCGGCTCTGGCACAGCGAGTTCCTCTTCATGTGCCATTGCAATAGTTAAAATTAAAAGATATACTTTTGGTGTCGCCTAAATAGTGTCGCCCTAACGTAACCGTTCAAAATGTTCACGCAAAGTTACAAGCTTACGGCGGCACACAAAAAAACGCTGGATGTATGTTTTGCAAACCAATCAGCGAAGAGCAAGATTTTAAGGTCAAGGTTGTAAATGGCCAACGATGGTTTTCGCAAAACTCTCGACTCAATTATTTGTTGCGCTTTCTCGTGAAAGATTCGTTGTGGAATGTGGCAGACGCAAGTTATAAAGAACGGGCACAATGGTTACGTAAACCTTGCAAGTATTCTAGGCGCCAGGTGACGTAAGATGTCGAAAATAAAGGATTATACCATAGCGGTTCTGCCAGCGTCGTCGTCGTCGTCTGATAATCATGACATGTATTATGTAAGTATAGACATCGATATCCTTATATTTTAATTAATTAAAACTGACTTGATTAATTCGAAGAGATATTTATTAGTTTGAGCTTGACGTGAAATGGGCATTTTATGAAACTGTGCCCGTCTGAATTCGCTGGATATCATACTAGCCGGCACTTATGCAAAATTCGGACCCACCTCAATTTTGCCATTGACTGAGTGGCATTGTAACTGTATCTTTGACTTTGTCAACATTTGATAATTGATCTTGTTAATTCAATCATTTAATATCATCTTGCGCATATTTATGTTTTATAAACAGCGCGTCTTAGCATACTTTTGAAGTCGAAAAGACAGCGCAGTCGGCATAAACAAACTGTTTATCGCTCATTCCATGTGCACGGCGCCGTGACACATGCATCGCTGCGCTTGCGACTGGCACAAAAAAAACAAATCGGAGCACTATTTGGGTCTAAAAATGCAATATTTGTGAAACATAAATATACCTGGGAATGCTGATTGATCATGTTAAGGATTAAAGTTTGTGTGAGGTATCCAATATAGACAAATATGCAGTTATAATGGCAAAATTGAAGCGGGTCGGAATCTCTGGACGATGAGGTATGAAGTCGATGGATATCATAATATAGGTTAGGTAGATACAAAAATTGAATATATTATACCATCATTTAGATGGTGCCATGTGATAGATAATAATGTGTAGTTAATAACACTTTTTTGAAATCTTCAATATTTAGGGAGAAATAAACATTTTAAATCTTAAAATTGCTGCATTTTTTTTCTATTGTATTTTGGGCCACTTCTTGTGCACAGGTTGCATAATGACTGCATAAAATAGGTTGGAAACCAGTAATAACATTGGAACCATTTAACTTACGCATGTGAAACTAAAAATGGGTCAACCCTTTGGGAAATATAATGTGTTGTGACCTTGATTTGACCTTCAAAGTTGACCTAGATATTATATCTGACCTAGATTTGACCCACAGTATGGTGTTAATTATTCATTGTTTAGTTTTATTGTGTGTGTGTGTGTGTGTGTGTGTGTGCGTGCGTGCGTGCGTGCGTGCGTGCGTGCGTGCGTGCGTGCGTGCGTATGTGTGTTGAGGTCAGCTTAGAATTTAGAATATGTTGAGGACTGCAGTAATGATATTAAGAAGTCAAGGGGTAAGTAAGGCCCATATTCCAGTGTTGCACTGTTGTACGCGTTTAATGAACTGTATCAACAAAGTAATGTTTGCCATTTATGAAATGTTTTGACAATTATGTTTCAATAAATTTGAATCTTTCTTCCAAGGGAGTTGAATTGTTTTTGTGTAAATAACACGTGAACGTTCACAGCAGAGAGTCTAGAGAATAAATATAAAACTATATAGTAATATGTTACGGTTGATCTAATTTCTTAGTTACTCTATGTTACATAGAAATTAGAAAAATCCATATAAATGAAACCATGACCATACATTCTGAAATCCCTTCCACCTTTATATAAAACCGACTTGTGCATAATTCTTACTTCACTACACCCACTCACTCTTCTAGCTATATATATATATATATATATATATATATATATATATATATATATATATATATATATATATATATATATGTATGTATGTATGTATGTATATATATATATATATATATATATATATATATATATATATATATAATACACATGGTTATATCAGCGTTCGGCGTGTTTGTAAACACGTTCTGGTTGCCCGATGATATTCCCTGGGTCAGCACTTCGAGGCGTGAATAGATGCGGCAAGAGACAAGTTGCTGCGCTGATCGAAGCGACATCGGTCGCTGGCGCTCCAGTACATGTTGCGTAATTTTGGACCGGGCGACGGTCGTGGGGCGTGGCAGAGACTCGCTGTTCGAGCACGTTTGGCTGTCTGTCGAACGATCATGGGATGTGCCGATTATGTTGCGCCGAGCCGGGTCAAACTCGAAAGAAGCGCATTTAACGTGTTCTAAGCTGATACAGTTCTAAATAATGGTTTAATTTGAAAGTAATTATCTAACTAATAACATTGAAAGTCTTCGAAAAGGCATCGATTGACGGCTTGTCTCTCCGAGTAGATTACCCGGACGTGAATCAGCACCATGACATTTAAGGTGGGTAAAGGCGGAGCAGATCTATATACTCTTTGAGGTGTATACCCAGCCAATACACTGCTAAGGCTCCACTTGGCTATATATACAATATTAACACTTCCGTCAGCAAATGTGTTTAACAGTGATTCTCTTTTCAAAGCTTCGGGTTTACTGTTCCAAAGAAATGGATATGCCAATTTTTTTATTTGTTCCACCTTGTTTGGTACTGAGGTAAGACTCCCTACGTACCAACCTGACCTCCCCTATGGGACTCCAGTGTTCCCATAGTCATTTTTCTTGGGATTGTAGCTATAGGCCGTCTCCAGGTATATGAATCTAATTGCCATATCCTCCTCCTGTCCTTCCAGTTTCTTCTCTACTACCTACCTCTGGACAAACATCCCATCCGTTGTTCCTCTTCCTTGTCTAAGCTCCAGCTGTTCTTCAACGATTTCCCCTTACACTATTGCTTTTATTCTGCCATCCAGAATTCTTTCCAGCAACTTCAACATATGGCTTAGCAACGTGTGACATGTGGTAACACTCCACACAGTATTACTATATTGAAATAATAGCCCCAATAAAAGCAAGCAAATAGAGCAAAATCACATATAAATTATAGAATACATAATTATCATGAGTTTGTGTGTGGGGGGGGGGTGGGGTGGGGGGGGGTGTGCGTGTACGTGTGTGTCGTATTTACATTCATTGCTTACTTCTATTAGAAAACCTATGCAGCATCGATCATCTGGTTGTGTTTTACATTTTACCCCAACAGTAAATACAAATATGGGGAATAGGTGCTTTTTCTGTGAGTGTATTACTCGTTGGAATAGAGGTCTATGCTTCCTTCGATCAAGTGTTAGATCAGACGCAGGCTGAATTATTATGCGATTCTTAAATATTTTAAATATCTTGCTTTTACAATTTTGAATTAGTAATGGTTTATGAAAAATAGATATAAAATCAAATTACTTTACTAAACCGTTACGTTGCGGTTTGTGTACGTGACAATCAATTGCTGCACGTGACCTTAGTCAAGCATAACCATTGCCAATAGTATTTATAATGGTAACGTATGGGCGGCATCATATATGCTATATCAAACTGATCCCATTTTGTGTGGACACACCGGTGATATGCAAGAGGTTACGTGACGTGATAATGTTAGTGTACGCTGCGCACGTGTTTCATGATAATATACTATATTTTTGCTCAAAAATCAGTAAGAAACTTTATATTATCGGTAATGTCTATGCTAATATAAAGTCTTCTTCGGAAGTAGGGTGCAGATTAATACAAAACAGAAATGTGACGATGACAACAGTATACCCACACAACACAATCTCTTACACATAAAAGCACGCTTTTTTTTCTCCCGTTAGTCTCTCCCCTCAGTCTCCCCTCTCTCCCTCTCCTTCCTTCATCCCTCTCCTTCCCTCCCTCTACCCCCTCACTGCATTATCAGAATAATGTTTGTTAGTGCTAATATCACCCATCTATCTAAACCCTTATATAGAATACCATTATAAAGAAGTGTCTTGGTGATTTGGCGCAAGAATTGTGGAACAAATTATAGTGAACATTCATGCATCCGGGACATTATGTATTGTTGGAAAGTGTTTAAAGGCATATCTTTTTATTAGACATTTCAATTAATTCAAATTGTTTTGAAATGACGGACAATGCTTTAGAATTTCATGTTAGTGCCATTCACGTTTTAATCAGTGTTTATGTTTTAGATTAATTTATAGATTTATATATATATATATATATATATATATATATATATATATATATATATATATATATATTTACGTACACAGTTTTAGTAAAGGTTTTAATTCTATGTTAATTTATATAATTTACGTACCTAGTTTTAGTAGTATTCATCTTAAAAGCAGTGTTTAATTTATTTTAAATTTATTTATATAATTTACATACAAGGGTTTACTAGTACATCTTAAAACCAAAAAATTAATATCATTTATATAAATTTATATAATTTACATTTCTATTTATTAATATACATTTAGTATATTTCTTGTGTAGAGCAACGATCAGTCGTGTGGGAATTAGCGCTATATAAAAACTGTATTATTAATATTTAAACCGTTCAGTGTCCATTTTTAGCAAATAGATGAAAGAAATGCACAAATGAGTAGCACTGCAATCCGTTTTCGTTCTGATGCACAATGTGTCAGAGTGAACAAGTTTGTGAGGTTGTTTTTCTCTCTTTGTCTGTCTCTCTTCTGATTTACCTCTCCCCATCCCATCCTTTTAAAAATACTCAACATTTTCTCCCTTCCTCCCTGCTTGGCGGCCCTTCGCCGTCTCCCTCTCCCACTCCCTCACTTTCTTTATCCTCTACTATTTCCCTTCTCACTGTCCCTCTACACCCGTCTTCCTCCATACTTTCATCAACCAATCCTTTTCAACCCTCCCGTCATTCTAATTAAGCCGCAATTCGGTACAGTCATGGGTATTTGCACATTCGACAAGAACAGCGAAGCTACTTGTGCCATTCAAGGCAAATTTGTTTTGCCCGTGTGTAATACCTGTCATGTGTCATTGTCAGTTTAACACAGGCAATGCAATGTTTCACTGCCGTGGACATTCTTAGACTGACGTGCGGCCTCCGACAATGGTATGTTCTTGGTCCCGCTCAAGAACGCACTAATTGACAATGTATAATTAGGAACATCTGTCGCGTTGAACATGGTAGTTGCTACAAACAAATGCCTTAAGCGTTCGATCGAAAGCATGGATTTGTCGAATTTTAAGTGCAGTTGTAGTCGAAATGCAGTTCTCACGGTTTTCAGTACAAGACCAACTTCACGTGTTTACGGATGCTTCGTTTAGGGTCGGGTGCAGCGTATCGTATGATATTCAGCAAACGATATACATTTGACGCTCTATGTGGTTTGACAGTTGGTCTCGAATGAGCTGCACATGTTGCAGTTTGGGGAGTCATCAGACATTGGGATATACAATTAGACGCCAAAAAGAGAGCGACGACTGCTACAGACATTTGCTTTAAGGTAGGCCATGTGTGTAATGTTGTTTTAGAACGGCAACTGTTGGTAGTACATTACATTAGTTGCCATGTGGTACATGCAGTGTCGACATTCTGTATCGCTAACATGCATAGTCAAACCAGCAAGGCATTACGGAAGACAAACATTATCATCATTATGCATAACTGTTAGCATCGTTCTACTGTGAATATAATTATACAGATAATACATTTCTCAGTAATCAAAACATTACTTGGCAACATAGTTTATATGTAATGAATGGATCCACTTGCTGATTTGCGTCGATGTAAATCGTAGGTAAGCATTGTATTTTTTTATCAAAGAAAATAACTAATAATGTTTTAATCCACCTGTGTTTATTATTTTAAATTATGAATTCTCGTATATCAAGGCGAGTTATATTATTCACTGTAGGGTGTACTGTATTATGTATCTGCGTTTAAAAATAATGCATTATTTAATTTTATAAAGGAGGAAA
>OZ024857.1:23626154-23646154 GCA_964017155.1 Oasisia sp. SBJ-2009 | reverse complement strand
GTAAACTTGATGAGAGATGCCATCTACTTCCGTCCACATGACCAACTTGGTTGTCGATTCACGACGATGGACCCTTTTCAGCAATGTTTGATGCACTCCCGACTGAGTGCAGCCTCCGACTGCTGTGACGATTCGGTGAGTATGCTCGCTTTGGATATGCCCCCTCACTTGGATATGCCCCCTCACTTGGATACGCCCCCTCACTGGTCAGTCTGTCTGTGTCCTGTTGACCACAGAAGGGTAGCGAATCAGACAAGAGGTCATCATGGCATCAGTTTGGAACGCTATGCCAACTATTTTCACTTCTAAAACTTTACTTTGATTTTCTAAGGCATCTGTAAAGATGCTTATTTAATTCACGGAAGCATTTTTGCTGTAATTGATTAAATATTTAGTTTTAATTAATTAATTAATTTCTAAGTGTTATAACTGAATGAACTGCTTTTATGTATTTATTTTGCACTATAATTTGTTATTATAAACGAATGTCATTAAATTATGTATTTATATAGTTACATGTTTTCTTATTTCTTATTATATTTTATGTTAAGTACTAAATTGCTGTGGATATGGAACTATACAAAATAAATATTATTATTTCACATCACAAATCGTGTTTCTAGTTCATAGTGTATGAACGGATTAAAGTGGCTTCCTTGATTAAATCCAATTTTTTTGGTGTCCAAATATAAATATGTAATCTAATTAAATTTATTTAATATATGTCAGTGATTTAATGCTCTAAAGTCTTCCGGGTTTTTGAGAGAATAAGGAAGTCAACAACAGGAAATAGGACAATCACATCGTGATGCAAGAATATTTGAATTGAATATTCTGCAGCAATTAAATAAGTAAGCAGTTTTTTAATTGATTTTATCAAAGCTACACTTTAAAATCACAGACACAAGCTTACATGTGGTAATGAATACTTTGTAGATTTGCTTTTCTGTAAAAAATAACTGAACACGAGGTGAAAGCAAAATAGATTATAATCGAGTCCACCTTTGCACCACTGCACTATTACGCCCCAGAATACCATGCTAAGATGTCATCACAAGCTGTCAGCTTGTCAGCACAACAAGCTGTCAGCATCACTCCCTTACCTGCATATCAAACTCTCCCGCCGGAGTCGGAGTTCGGGAGTGGTTCAACAGGACATCACTAGATGGCGTAGTAGGTCGATGTGAATCACCTTGGCATAGAACCTGTCGAGAAACAATGTCATATAGCAACAACTGTGTCGATTATGAACACAGTGTCGTCTAGCTGTTGAAACACCAAAAAGTTGACTCTCATACGTCAGCTTAAAGCAAATGTAACAGTTTTGCATTAAAAACAATTACCAAGAAGACAATCAAATACACAGCCACCCCAAATAATGCTCCATGAAACATTAACCGATTGGCAGTCAAGTCGGGCATTGACGGTCACCCCGAATCTCCTCAGGTTGGCCATAGCCGGCCAGCGAATACAGCACACCGTTTGAATTTGGTTTACGTGGTTCCATCTAGTGATTAAGAGAAGCAATAAATGCGACACCTATCTAGACATAGAACATTAATTTGTGGCTATTTTGGATATTTCCGTTTTCAAAAAATATTTACTGCATTTTTGAAAATGTGACAACAAAGGTTTTTTTTTTACATTTTAAAATGCCCTCCAGCCAGGAAGTTGGCCACGTATACTGCTAAAAAGTGTAACATATTATAACAAATTATATACCAGTGTGTAGATAATTTAATGGTCTTTTAAATAAACACAAACAAAAAGCCAAGCATAAAACAATTACACCGCAATAATTTTTTTATTTTTTTTTATTTTCAAAATGTCTTAGTGTCAATCAAGAAATGGTCAACATATCTTAAAGTTACAACACCAGTTTTGACACCAGTGTGTAGGTACGTTTATTATCTACAACATGCATAAAACATGCAATTGCGAGAATTGAATAATAAAGGCATTGTAGCAAAGAAAATGGGACAAGCAATATTTTAAACATCTATGTCAAATATTTGATAAGGCACAGGCTTCCCGTTAAAATTGGCTGAGTGCTATTGGGTTAAATGAAAACAATTGGCCCTATGATTTGAGAGCTTAGAGAAAAATAAAACCGAACGTGGCATAACTGATGAGGAAACCATCTTTGTGGGACGGAACAAGGGAAAGGATGTGTAAAGCACTGAAGGTCAAGTGAAGGTCACCTGTTCAAGGTTATTCAGCTTCCGTTGCAGCTGTTGGATGCTGTCATGTGACACCTGTCTCCGACTCTCCATCACCTCAGCGTGACGACTCATCTTCTGCTCAAGCTGTAGCAAACACTTACGTTACAGTGTTACAGATGTAACACCGTTACATACACACTTTTGTGTAACGCCCACTCCTGTGTGTGTTAAAGATAATCATGTTACAGACATACCCTTGTGCTACAGACACAGACACAAGACCCTTGTGTTACAGACACCCATGTGTTACAGACACAGGTGTTACAGACACACTTGTGTTACAGACACACTTGTAATAAATAAATAAACTGAGATAAATAATTAAGTAAGCTAAGATAAATAAATAATAAATATGCTAAGATAAATAAATAAAATTAGGGTGTAAAAATACAGTTTCAAACAGAACAATTTAAAACCAGTCAATCCTATGAAATATAAACCAGTGCCATCAAGGCATTTAATACAAACGAAATAGATAAGTTTTGAGTTGTTTCAGGAAAGTTGCCAATGTTCCAGTTGACCACTTCACATATGTCTCTACACAAAGGTTCCACCATTGTGTCAGTGACATCTCTGAGACGTTGACAGAACTAGTCACCTTCAGCTGGTGTTGTTGTTCTTCAAAGTAGTTAGTGTTTCCCTTTGCCGTTGCGTCCTGTGGCACTGGGGTGTTGACGCCACTCCGGATCTGAAACAGAACACACCAATCATTGATCGGTTCGTGTTGTAAGTTCACAAAGACATTCCATTAACATGTTTCACTCTCAAGGTTTCACTCTCAGTGATTCACTCCCGAGGTTCTGACTTAGTGGCCATTGTGACAATGGATGACTGGCCGCTTGAGTGGACAGTGACCACAACAACAATCTTATAATTTAAAAGAAATATATCTCAGCCAGGTCCAACAGTTGGGATCTGAACAGAAAACGAGATCCCCATGAACCTTGCCACAGAAAACATATAGTGTTCACTTAATAAAACAAGTAATGTTTAGCAATAGTGGTAGCTTCTGGTATTTCTTGCATCAAGCCATTATTAATATTATTATTTTAACAAGGAGAATAAACCAAGTTTTCAATAAAATATAAAATTTAAATTTCGATGACAGTTTTCTTCATCGCTGGGAAATGATCATTTAAAGCGACATGGTCCATTTGTGGCTTTTTATTTTTATTGCAAAATCATGTTGTACAGTATAAATTATACCTATTATAGCTTAAAGACAGTCAAAATATGTTTTCATGTATCATTTAAGAGTTGAAAATAGACGCAGTAAGGGATGCTTAACTCTGTTTACACATCGACCACGAGGCGTTTTCGAAACTAATGTAGGCGAGGCTAAGAGACCAGGAAATGCATGATCACGTGATGCAGTATCACGTGAACACAAGTTGACGCCACTAACGCCACACCCAGCCAGGTGCACCACGAACGGACCATGGCGCTTTAAAAGTGCTACAAATCTGAAGAAAAAGACAGAAACACAAGCGTGACGAAGCGTGACGAGGCGTGACGACACGTGCACACATGCGAGACAGTTACCACGACGAAGGTTTGTTTGAGCACGCTCAGATGCTCCTGCAGGTTGTCCTTCTGGTCGTGGAGCTGCTCCAGCTCCGTGGCCATCTTGATGCGGGATCGCTCCAGCTCCAGCATCCCCTCCGTCACCTCCTGGGCACACGGGCGATAGGGTGACTCACAGATAGGGTGAGAGTGAGATAGGGTGAGAGTGAGATCAGGTGAGAGCGAGATAGGGTGTGAGTGAAATAGGGTGACAGTGAGATAGGGTGTAAGTGAGATAGGGTGAAAGTGAGATAGGGTGTGAGTGAAATAGGGTGACAATGAGATAGGGTGAGAGCGAGATAGGGTGAAAGTGAGATAGGGTGTGAGTGAAATAGGGTGACAATGAGATGGGTGTGAGTGAGATAGGGTGAGAGCGAGATAGGGTGAGTGCGAGATAGGGTGAGAGCGAGATAGGGTGAGAGCGAGATAGGGTGAGAGTGAGATAGGGTGAGAGCGAGATAGGGTGAGAGCGAGATAGGGTGAGAGCGAGATAGGGTGAGAGTGAGATAGGGTGAGAGGGAGATAGGGTGAGAGCGAGATAGGGTGAGAGCGAGATAGGGTGAGAGCGAGATAGGGTGAGAGTGAGATAGGGTGAGAGGGAGATAGGGTGAGAGCGAGATAGGGTGTGAGTGAGATAGGGTGAGAGTGAGATAGGGTGAGAGCGAGATAGGGTGAGAGCGAGATAGGGTGAGATAGGGTGTGAGTGAGATAGGGTGTGAGTGAGATAGGGTGTGAGTGAGATAGGGGATGAGTGAGATAGGGTGTGAGTGAGATAGGGTGAGAGTGAGATAGGGTGAGAGCGAGATAGGGTGTGAGTGAAATAGGGTGTGAGTGAGATAGGGTGTGAGTGAGATAGGGTGAAAGTGAGATAGGGTGTGAGTGAAATAGGGTGTGAGTGACATAGGGTAGTCAATGAAATATGGTGTGAGTGAGATAGGGTGTCCGGGGATAGAGGGTGACAGGATAATAGGATGTCTAGGCAATAGGGTGACAGGCTGATGGGGTGTCTGGTAATAGGGTGACATGTTGATATGGTGTCTGGGCTATATCCCAATGTAAAATCCCCCATTGCTTCAAAAAGTCACCTATTATCCCTGTTCCCAAATATTCTACAGCCTTTTGTTTAAATGCTTGGTCCTCCAGTTTCATAATTCAATTATCGATCAATTGCTTGACTGATTTCGGTTTGCATATCGTGAAAATAGATCTGTCAACACCAGTGATGACAACAACACAAGAGATAACAGCAGTGATGACAACAACACAAGAGATAACAGCAGTGATGACAAGTACACAAGAGATAACAGCAGTGATGACAACAAAGTAAGAGACAACAGCAGTGATGACAACAACGTAAGAGACAACAGCAGTGATGACAACAACGTAAGAGACAACAGCAGTGATGAAAGCAACGTAAGAGACAACAGCAGTGATGACAACAACATAAGAGATAACAGCAGTGATGACAACAACGTAAGAGACAACAGCAGTGATGACAACAGCGTAAGAGATAACAGCAGTGATGACAACAACATAAGAGATAACAGCAGTGATGACAACAACGTAAGAGATAACAGCAGTGATGACAACAACGTAAGAGACAACAGCAGTGATGACAACAACGTAAGAGACAACAGCAGTGATGACAACAACGTAAGAGACAACAGCAGTGATGACAACAACGTAAGAGACAACAGCAGTGATGACAACAACGTAAGAGACAACAGCAGTGATGACAACAACGTAAGAGACAACAGCAGTGATGACAACAACGTAAGAGACAACAGCAGTGACAGAGAACAGAATGAGAAGTGTGAGCCGCGGACCAGACAGATCAAGAGTGTCACTCACTGTTTTGATTTCGTCCTTGAGTTCTCGCAGTGTGTCCTCCAGTTCATGTTCCCGGCTGGACAGTTCCTCCTGGGATTGCAGCTGGAGGGAAGAGACGGATGAGATCAGGGGACAACAGGGACAGACAGGGACATCGGGTCATTTGGTGGGCCACAACCAGCTGGGCCAGGAGCAGACAGGGACAGGAGTGTTGTCAAAAGTATATAAATGTGTTTTGTACATTCATGTGTGTGTGTGTGTGTGTGTGTGTGTGTGTGTGTGTGTGTGTGTGTGTATGTGTGTGTGTGCGTGCGTGTGTGCGTGCGTGCGTGCGTGCGTGCGTGTGTGTGGTGTGTGCGAATGTGTGTGTGGCACCGCTCTACCCACTGGCTTGGCGTAGGAATAAGAGGTAACATACCCGCCGCACTATTTCCAAGTGTTCCGCTCTCAGATAGTTGAGTTCGTCTCCAAGCCGATTGGCTCGGCTGTAGTGCGCGTGGGCGATGCCTTCAAGGTCGACAATCTCAGCAGCCGACTTCTCTCTAATCTGACGAACCTCCTGGTGAGTAAACAATGAATTGCGAAGGTGGACCATTCAGCAGTGATTATTATAAAGTAATCTAATAATTGCCTACCGCGTAAAAGACCCGCAGTTAAATTGGTTCACGGTGTCATAAGGCAGCACTGTAAAAGGAATAATTTTTCATTTCATTCTTTATCAAAAGAAACATAACTTCAAACATTGTATATTCTCACCTGTAAATCTTGCGCGTTTGATTATATTTAAATACTAAAGGAGAATTTGTATGAGCCGTCTCAGATATCATTTTGTTAGTTGCTCATTAGTTTTCTACAGTTGACCAGCTACATGATAAATTCAGACAGCTCCTAATAATAACTCATTATACGAAAAAGCTGGGTACAAACTTGTCTCTATACTACACTATCAACAAACACGTTTAGAAGACATGTCTCAGTCTCACCTGGTCTCCATACTACCCTATCTACAAACATGTTTAGAAGACATGTCTCTGTCTCAGTCTCACCTGGTCTCTATACTACAGTATCTACAAACATGATTATAAGACATGTCTCAGTCTCAGTCTCACCTGGTCTCTATACTACACTATCTACAAACGTGTTTAGAGGACATGTCTCTCTCTCAGTCTCACCTGGTCTCTATACTACACTATCTACAAACATGTTTAGAAGACATGTCTCAGTGTCAGTCTCACCTGGTCTCTATACTACACTATCTACAAACGTGACAAGACATGTCTCTGTCTCAGTGTCAGTCTCACCTGGTCTCTGTCCTCCAGGTTGTCTCTGAGACTCGTCACTTCATCCTCCAGTTGCTGTATCCTCAGAGCCCGCTCAGGCGACTCCTGGACACAACATCAAGTATCACAGACAGCAGGGGCAGACTGGCAGAAGCAGTGTGACACCGACACCATTAGTATCATGGCGTCATGATGCCACGAGTATCGTGGCGTCATGATGCCACGAGTATCATGACATCATGCTGCCATGAGTATCATGACATCATGCTGCCATGAGTATCATGACATCATGATGGCATGAGTATCACGACATCATGATGCCATGAGTATCACGACGTCGTGATGCCATGAGTATCATGACGTCATGATGCCGTGAGTATCATGACATCATGATGCCGTGAGTATCATGTGGTCATGACGCCATGAGTATCATGACATCATGATGCCGTGAGTATCATGACGTCATGACGCCGTATCATGACGTCATGACGCCGTGAGTATCATGACGTCATGATGCCATGAGTATCATGACATCATGACGCCATGAGTATCATGACATCATGCACAGTGTTTTTTAACCGTAGGTAAATTCTGTGATAGAAAATATAGTTTTCAACGAAATGAAAATTACTGTAAAATTAAGATTGTAAGCTTTCAGCTGAATGTGTATTTTGTTACTAAGCAGGCAACGTTTTGTTACCATGGACACCTGAACTAATGTCTATGGTTACTAAGCAGTCAACGTTTCGTTCAAAATTAGCAAATAAGTTATTTATTACTTTTAAATTAAATTTATATGCATAATTTATTACAAATATATAATAAATATTATTATGGAATAATAAAAACAAATATTTACCATATCATTAGCTCTTATTGTATTGAAAATTGGATTTATTCACTACTTTTCTTAATAAATATTGATAATTAATAATAATTAATTAATATTGACACTTTATACCAAATATTGCTCCGGTAATACACCAAAGTACCCTATTATTGCCCACATACAGTTTAGACAGTCAATTGTGATTCATTAGTCCATAGAAAGCAGATAACACTTAGTGATATAATTGAGGCCTACCTTGATCTTTGGACGGCAATCTTGGGGTGTTCTTATGAAATTAGGCAAAAATGGCAAAAACAGAGGCAAAACAACACTCAAAACAGGATATAAACTTAGGCGCATCCAATAGGTGGCAGCACGTCCTTTGCTAAGTTGATTTTAATGCTGCCACAGAGCTTAACAATAGAGAAACAACAGTAAAATCCAATGGTCCCATGACTTTTTACCGGCACTGTATATATATATATATATATATATATATATATATATATATATATATATATATATATATATATATATATATATATATATATATATATATATATATATATATATATATATATATATATATATATATATATATATATATATATATATAATACACATGGTTATATCAGCGTGCGGCGTGTTTGTAAACACGTTCTGGTTGCCCGATGATATTCCCTGGGTCAGCACTTCGAGGTGTGAATAGATGCGGCAAGAGACAAGTTGCTGCGCTGATCGAAGCGACATCGGTCGCTGGCGCTCCAGTACATGTTGCGTAATTTTGGACCGGGCGACGGTCGTGGGGCGTGGCAGAGACTGGCTGTCCGAGCACGTTTGGCTGTCTGTCGAACGATCATGGGATGTGCCGATTATGTTGCGCCTAGCAGGGTCAAACTCGAAAGAAGCGCATTTAACGTGTTCTAAGCTGATACAGTTCTAAATAATGGTTTAATTTGAAAGAAATGATCTAACTAATAACATTGAAAGTCTTCGAAAAGGCATCGATTGACGGCTTGTCTATCCGGCTAGATTACCCGGACGTGAATCAGCACCATGACATTTAAGGTGGGTAAAGGCGGCGCAGATCTACATATTTCTTTAACTTTAAGGTGTATACCCAGCCAATACACTGCTAAGGCTCCACTTGGCTCTATGCTCTTTAATTAATTGCAGAATATTTGTTTGACGAATAGAGATTATATTTTAGTTCTAATATATACAATGTTAACATTTCCGTCAGCAAATGTGTTTAACAGTGATTCTCTTTTCAAAGCTTCGGGTTTACTGTTCCAAAGAAATGGATGTGCCAATTTTTTATTTGTTCCACCTTGTTTTGTACTGAGGTAAGACTCCCTACGTACCAACCTGACCTCCCCCCTGGGACCCCCACCCACTCCAGTGTTCCCATAGTCATTTATCTTGGGATTATAGCCTAGGCCTTCTCCAGGTATATGTATCTAATTGCCATATCCTTATGTCCGTCCAATTTCTTCTCTATTACCTATCTCTGGACAAACATCCCATCCGTTGTTCCTCTTCCTTGTCTAAACTCTAGCTGTTCTTCGACGATTTCCCCTTACACTATTGCTTTTATTCTGCCATCCAGAATTCGTTCCAGCAACCTCAACATATTGCTTAGCAACGTAATGCCTCAATTGTTTTCCTGGGTCATGCATATCTCCCTTTCTTTTTTGTATTCGGACAATTAGCCCCGTTCTGAACTTCCTGTGAACTTCCCGTCTCTCTTGCAGGTGTTGAGCAATTGTTTTGTCGATCATCTTCCAACTCGCTCAGCCACCGCCACCATATATACTCAATACCTGTTTATCTTTCGAAATAGGCCTACACGATAAACCGTAAGAATGGCCCGGGCTGTGACAAGTTTCATAAAGCTTACATTACCTCCTACCACTGTGTGTGTGTGTGTGTGTGTGTGTGTGTGTGTGTGTGTGTGCGTGCGTTTGCGTGGGCGCGTGTGCGTGTATGGGTGGGCGGGGATGAGTGTGGGTGTGAGTGAGTGAGTGTGTGTGTGTGTGTGTGTGTGTGTGTGTGTGAGTGTGTGTGTGTGTGTGTGTGTGTGTGTGAGTGTGTGTGTGTGCGTGTGTGTGTGTGTGAGTGTGTGTGCGTGTGTGCGTGTGTGCGTGTGTGTGTGTGTGTGTGTGTGTGTGTGTGTGTGTGTGTGTGTGTGTGTGTGTGGGTGTGAGTGTGTGTGTGTGTGCGTGCGTGGGTGGGCGGGGATGAGTGTGAGTGTGCGCGCGTGTGCGTGTGTGTACGGGGGGGGGGCGTGTGCCGTGTGTGTGCGTGTACGTGTGTATTATTTACATTCATTGCTTACTCCTATTAGAAAACCTATGCAGCATCGATCATCTGGTTCTGTTTTACATTTTACCCCAACAGTAAATACAAATATTTGAAGTAGGTGTTTTTTTCTGTGACTGTATTACTCGTTGGAATAGAGGTCTATGCTTCCTTCGATCAAGTGTTAGATCAGACGCAGGCTGAGTTATTATGCGAATCTTAAATATTTTAAATATCTTGCTTTTACATTTTTTTATTAGTAATGGTTTATGAAAAAAATATATAAAAAATCAGATTACTTTACTAAAACGTTACGTTGCGGTTTGTGTACGTGACAATCAATTGCTACACGTGACCTTCGTCAAGCATAACCATTGCCAATAGTATTTATAATGGTAACGTATGGGCGGCATCATATATGCTATATCAAACTGATCCAATTTTGTGTGGAAACACCGATGATATGCAAAAGGTTACGTGACGTGATAATGTTAGTGTACGCTGCGCACGCGTTTGATGATAATATACTATATTTTTGCTCTAAAATCAATAAGAAACTTTATATTATCGGTAATGTCTATGATAATATAAAGTCTTCTTCGGAAGGAGGGTGCAGATTAATACCAAAAAGAAATGTGACGATGACAACATTATATCCCCACAACACAATCTCTTACACATATAAGCACGGTCTTCTTTTCTCCCGTTAATCTCTCCCTCAGCCTCCCCTCTCTCCCTCTCCTTCCTTTATCCTTTCTTCCCTCCCTCTACCCCCTCACTACATCATCAGAATAATGTTTGTTAGTGCTAATATCACCCATCTATATAATCCCTTATATAGAATACCATTATAAAGAAGTGTATTGGTGATTTGGCGCAGCAGCACCTCGACTGTGGATTGAATTACCTGTGAACATTCGTGCATCCGGGACATTGTGTATGTTTAGAAAGTGTTTAATTAAAGGCATATATTTTTATTAGAGATTTCAATTAATTCAAATTATTTTGAAATGATGGACAATGCTTTAGAATTTCATTTTAGTGCCATACACGTTTTAATCAGTGTTTATGTTTTAGATTAATTTATAGATTTATACACACACACACACAAACACACATATATAATATATATATATATATATATATATATATATATATATATATATATATTATATATATATATATATATATATATATATATATATATATATATATATATATATATATATACGCACACAGTTTTAGTAAAGGTTTTAATTTTATATTAATTTATATAATTTACATACCTAGTTTTAGTAGTATTCATCTTAAAAACAGTGTTTAATTGATTTTAAATTAATTTATATAATTTACATACAAAGGTTTAGTAGTACTTCTTAAAACCAAAAAATGAAAATGATTTATATTAATTTATATAATTTACATTTCTATTTATTAATATACATTTAGAATATATTTCTTGTGCAGAGCAACGATCCGCCATGCGGGAATTAGCGCTATCTAAAAAACTGTATTATTATTATTATTAATATTTAAACCGTTCAGTGTCCATTTTTAGCAAATAGATGAAAGAAATGAACAAATGAGTAGCGCTGCAATCCTTTTTCGTTCTGATGCACAATGTGTCAGAGTGAACAAGTTTGTGAGGTTATTTTTCTCTCTTTGTCTGTCTCTCTTCTGATTTACATCTCCCCATCACTTCCTTTTTAAAATACTCAACATTTTCTCCCTTCCTCCCTGATTGGCGGCCCCTCGCCGTCTCCCTCTCCCACTCGCTCACTTTCTTTATCCTCTACTATTTCCCTTCCCACTGTCCCTCTACACCCCTCTTCCTCCATACTTTCATCAACCAATCCTTTTCACCCCTCCCGTCATTCTAATTAAACCGCAATTCGGTACGGTCATGGGTATTTGCACATTCGACAAGAACAGCGAAGCTACTTGTGCCATTCAAGGCAAACTTGATTTGCCCGTGTGTAATACCTGTCTTGTTTCATTGTCAGTTTAACAATGCTTCACTGCCGTGGACATTCTTAGACTGACATGCGGCCTCCGACAATGGTATGTTCTTGGTCCCGCGCAAGAACGCAATAATTGACTGTCGCGTTGAACATGACAGTTGCTACAAACAAATGACTTAAGCGTTCGATCGAAAGCATGGATTTGTCGAATTTTAAGTGCAGTTGTAGTGGTAATGCAGTTCTCACGGTTTTCAGTACAAGACCAACTTCATGTGTTTACGGATGCTTCGTTTAGGGTCGGGTGCAGCGGATCGTATGATATTCAGCAAACGATACACATTTGACGCTCTATGTGGTTTGACAGTTGGTCTCGAATGAGCTGCACATGTTGCAGTTTGGGGAGACATCAGACATTGGGATATACAATTAGACACCAAAAAGAGAGCCACGACTGCTACAGACAATTGCTTTAAGGTAGGCCATGTGTGTAATGTTGTTTTAGAACGGCAACTGTTGGTAGTACATTACATTAGTTGCCATGTGGTACATGCAATGTCGACATTCTGTATCGCTAACATGCATAGTCAGAACAGCAAGGCATTACGGCAGACAAACATTATCATCATTATGCATAACTGTTAGCATCGTTCTACTGTGAATATAATTACACAGATAATACATTTCTCATTAATCAAAACATTACTTGGCAACATAGTTTATATGTAATGAATGGATCCACTTGCTGATTTGCGTCGATGTAAATCGTAGGTAAGCAGTGTATTTATTTATCAAACAAAATAACTAATAATGTTTTAATCCACCTGTGTTTATTATTTTAAATTATGAATTATTCTCGTATATCAAGGCGAGTTATATTATTCACTGTAGGGTGTACTGTATTATGTATCTGCGTTTAAAAATAATGCCTTATTTAATTTTATGAAGAAGGAAATGTCGGCGACGCCATATTGTTGCCCAACTTCCGCTATAGAACCATGAATCTGGTTAAGTCTACATTAATAATTATAGTTATGCATGTTAACATGTTTTATGTATTATATGATATAGCATGACATATAAGCGAAGTTGTAATGTAATGCTACCAAATAAATAACGTCAGATATATCAGCTTACGTGTTTTACAAGTTGACACCACAATTTCACCAGCTAAGGCTCGGCATGGGTTTATAAGCAAACAAAATGGCTACCTTCTGCAACTGAGTGTTCCGACCGCACGTGGCGGAAGGGGTTACCAGTGACGCTCATCCTATGGAGGTCACAACCGGTGCGGCGAACCGGGGTTTGGGCCAGGTAATTTCCTCCCATAGGAACACTTCCGGCGGAAGTCGGTCAGTTGTGAGAGAGTAAGGATTGTGACCAACCGTGCCAGGGAACGTTATGAGGAGCAACCGATGAGGTACCCCTGGCCGAACTAGTTACATTAGATTGTACTACAGGCTATATACCCAGTGTCTCCCACTTCCTCATTCCCTCTCTTTTGTTTTTCAAAGTTTTTTTCTTGTAGGAAACAGTTATACTCGCAACAGCACATTGACTTATTTTAAGGTATATTATAAATGTTTTAACAGCTTCAATCGTACACAACTCAGACTCACGGTAAGCTTTA
Source organism: Oasisia sp. SBJ-2009 (assembly GCA_964017155.1). NCBI lineage: Eukaryota > Metazoa > Annelida > Polychaeta > Sabellida > Siboglinidae > Oasisia > Oasisia sp. SBJ-2009. The sequence goes on along the minus strand of OZ024857.1, from coordinate 23,632,541 downwards.
GTTAATTTGTTGTACGTACGTAAATATTATTGAAAGATATAAAAATGCTTGAACTCTCTTACATTTCAAATGTGGAACGTCCACGCCTAAGTATACGTCGCCTTGTATGTAACTACAAGGGGACGTACCTAATTATATGTTGGAATTATATTATGTTGTATTAAAAAATATTTATTTTAATATCTGTTGATATATTTCATGATTTTTTCATTCTATAGTAATAATTATTATATTTTTCGTATATCGCGCTTATCCAAATAACTGTTTTGGCTGGAATTATAATTGTAAAAGAATTAATACCATGCATAAAATCATAAATATTTTATTAATAGTAAATTTTTAAGATACAATCATTTCTACTATACAAAATAAACTACATTGTCTTTAGTCATCAATAAGTAAATAAATATAACTATGGTATATTAATAATAGTACATTGAATGTATGAATAAATAACTGCGATCATTCATTGTTAAGATACCTTTAAAAATGAGTTTGCATAAGTTTACACAGGTATAATATTACCTAGAATAACCTTTTCTTTGAGATATTCATTATTATTATTAATATTGTTTCTTAATAATTAAGAAACACAGTTAATACAAATACCCAGTCAGTATAATCGTGTACATTACCAACCTTTCATACGTGTACATAACACCTGCATCAACAAAACAACTATTAAATACACATAACAAAAATGTCGAACATACTTTGAACTTGCATAGTTTTCTTTTTATTATATATAATGTAGGATTATACATACATTATTCATTATTACACACACACACCACACGGACACACACACCCCACACACCACACAGACAGACAGACAGACAGACAGACAGACAGACAGACAGACAGACACACACACACACACACACACACACACACACACGCCGGCACACACACGCCCGCACACACACGCCCGCACACCTAGCGAGTATTTTATTGAAGATAACGAACTAGAGGACATTTTGGATAGTGTTAGACGATGCTACATGTTCTGGTTTAATAATCATAACTCATGCTTGTAGGAAACAGTTATACTCGTTTTGTAATTTTTTTTTGGCAAAAACAATCTTTGAAATTAGGTGTTGGGCAGCTATAATGACGTGATATGAAGAGTTCAAAACCACAACTAGCAGGCATGTCCATAAAAATGAGTTGGTGCATGCTTTTACAGATCGTGTACTAATTATTATGTATTCCTGTCAGTTCATGTACCTGTATATTAATTTTCTAATAATACAGTTGTGTCATAATACAGTTGTGACTGATTGCAGTCAGAATACTGTGTTTTAATGCAAAAGCACTGCTAAATGTTTCTCTAAACCAATTGTTTTTACTTGTACAGTTTAGGGTAATGTCGGTTCAATGTTGTGTGTGGTAGGTTCATACCCTGCTGGTGTTCTTTGTGCAAACACTACATGTTGTGTGCACACACATTGATTCCATTTCATCAGTTCAGGTGGTTTTGTGATATCTTAGAAATGTATTAACTGTAGTCAAACTTATAATGTGTGTGTGTGTGTGTGTGTGTGTGTGTGTGTGTGTGTGTGTGTGTGTGTGTGTGTGTGTGTGTGTGTGTGTGTGTGTGTGTGTGTGTGATTGTGTGATTGTGTGATTGTGTGATTGTGTGGGTGTGTGGGTGTGTGGGTGTGTGGGTGTGTGGGTGTGTGGGTGTGTGGGTGTGTGGGTGTGTGGGTGTGTGGGTGTGTGGGAGTGAGTGAGTGAGTGAGTGAGTGAGTGAGTGTGTGTGTGTGTGTGTGTGTGTGTGTGTGTGTGTGTGTGTGTGTGTGTGTGTGTGTGTGTGTGTGTGTGTTTGTGTAAGCAGGAATATGAACTTCGCCTTGATAAATGTTGCCAAACAAAGAGGGATTAATATACAACGTCAGAGTTCTGCCAAGTCATCAAGTTAAATACAACAATCATAACTCTTGTAGAGATCAGCTTAGAATATGTTGAGGACTGCAGTAATGATATTAAGAAGTCAAGGGGTAAGTAAGGCCCATATCCCAGTGTTGAAATGTTGTACGCGTTTAATGAACTGTATCAACAAAGTAATGTTTGCCATTTATGAAATGTTTTGACAATTATGTTTCAGTAAATTTGAATCTTTTTTCCAAGGGAGTGGAATTGTTTTTGTGTAAATAACATGTGAACGTTCACAGCAGAGAGGTTAGAGAATAAATATAAAACTATATAGTAATATGTTACGGTTGATCTAATTTCTTAGTTGCTGTTACGTATAAATAAGAAAAATCCATATAAATGAAACCATGACCATACATTCTGAAATCCCTTCCACCTTTATATAAAACCGACATTTGTATAATTCTTACTTCACTACGCCCACTCATTCTTCTAGCCATACATTTATTTTTGGGATCTAGATTGCCTTGGGAATGGAACATAGCAACAGGAGGTCATGATGGTTAAGTAATCGTTTTTATGGGTTCAACACACATTAATGTTGTACTTTTACACAAAAACCTATATTACTAGTCACTACTCAACCCCTGGCACATACACATATTGTGCACAGATAGGCATTAGCATTCTGCATTTGTTAACATAAATTGATATTAAGGATAAAATAGCAGAAGTTCAAGAAGTTTTCAGAAGTGCCCAATTTCTAAAATCGATTGATTGATGGTGACCTTGGATTAATGCAAACTACACCAGTTCGCAACTCTACGACAGGAATAATCGTAACGGGGAGATGCAGGGCTTTCTAATTATGTAAAATTTAAGTGTGTGTGGGGGTGGTGTAAAAATCGATCTGTTAGAGAGATCTGCCACTCCCATAATATATCAGTTACACAGATGTAAAGCTGGACCAGGAAAGAAATAACCACTAACTTTTGCACTTCGATATATCTGATAATTTATTTAACAAGACGTTTGCCACAGTGGCAACAACCGATGGACAAACAAACAAACAAACTTATCCTCATGACATGTATAGTTTGTTGTAAAAGTTCACATCATATAAACTAATAAAATGTATGCCATGAGAACACGCAATATTTGTATATAACAATAACATGTAGGTAGGTGCATACTATACAATGAAGCAAGATGGACGGAAATTGAAACAAATAATGGTTACCTTAACATTTAAAATAAAATTACTACATATGACTGATCATAACAATTGTGTTACAAGAAATCAAAACAACATCACAATTATAAAAGCATGCAAGTTATAATGTATACAGTGTACCAAGCTTTATCATAAACTTACGACGTATACAAAGCATATAATAAACTAAGCAATAAATAATAAACTAGTGAATGAAAAAGTGATACCATCATAAAGATGGTAGTCGTTCATACATTTTACCACATTAAAGAGTCAGAAATTAAAATGTATACTAAAATACTGCTGCACTGATCCTGATGATAAATAAGTTGAGCTTCTATAAAACAGTTTGTCTCGCATGCACAGTTATGTAAAATATAAAATATAAATAAAAATGATGTGGAAGTATACAATACTATAAGTGGAAGTATGCAACACTATCAGTGGAAGTATAGAATACTGTCAGCGGAAGTATATATAATACTATCAGTATACAATACTATCAGTGGAAATACACAGTACTACATTCAATGTATTCTGTTGGTGCTACACAGCTTTGGTTGAGGGTCAGAGTTCCATTTGTAGACTCACTTTTGAATATTCAAAGAAACAGTAGGTCCATTACAAAAGATCACAGTACAGACCCTCAGTCTCAATGGCCCCTCCCCGGCATATACCTCTGGAATTATGCAATTTTTTCAGAATAAATTCATAATCAAAACTTGTAATTTACATCAGTTTGCATAGACCAGTGGCACTTCTTGGCAACATATTGGTCATAATGTATCAGGTACAGACACGAAAACTAACTAGTTTTAAGCTATTTCATTTACATGTAATTCATATGATTAATACGGCTTTCGGCCGATGTTCTTAAATTTACCCGATGCGATTCAGCCCTTCTGCTGAAACAGTAAACTTGGTGAGAGATGCCATCTACTTCCGTCCACATGACCAACTTGGTTGTCGATTCACGACGATGGACCCTTTTCAGCAATGTTTGATGCACTCCCGGCTGAGTGCAGCCTCCGAAAGCTGTGACGATTCGGTGAGTATGCTCGCTTTGGATATGCCCCCTCACTTGGATATGCCCCCTCACTTGGATACGCCCCCTCACTGGTCAGTCTGTCTGTGTCCTGTTGACCACAGAAGGGTAGCGAATCAGACAAGAGGTCATCATGGCATCAGTTTGGAACACTATGCCAACTATTTTCACTTCTAAAACTTTACTTTGATCTTCTAAGGCATCTGTAAAGATGCTTATTTAATTCACGGAAGCATTTTTGCTGTAATTTTTTAAATATTTAGTTTTAATTAAATAATTAATTTCTAAGTGTTATAACTGAATGAACTGCTTTTATGTATTTATTTTGCACTATAATTTGTTATTATAAACGAATGTCATTAAATTATGTATTTATATAGTTACATGTTTTCTTATTTCATATTATATTTTATGTTAACTACTAAATTGCTGTGGATATGGAACTATACAAAATAAATATTATTATTTCACATCACAAATCGTGTTTCTAGTTCATAGTGTATGAACGGATTAAAGTGGCTTCCTTGATTAAATCCAATTTTTTTGGTGTCCAAATATAAATATGTAATCTAAATAAATTTATTTAATATATGTCAGTGATTTAATGCTCTAAAGTCTTTCGGGTTTTTGAGAGAATAAGGAAGCCAACAACAGGAAATAGGACAATCACGTCGTGATGCAAGAATATTTGAATTGAATATTCTGCAGCAATTAAATAAGTAAGCAGTTTTTCAATTGATTTTATCAAAGCTACACTTTAAAATCACAGACACAAGCTTGCATGTGGTAATGAATACTTTGTAGATTTGCTTTTCTGTAAAAATAACTGAACACGAGGTGAAAGCAAAATAGATTACAATCGAGTCCACCTTTGCACCACTGCACTATTACGCCCCAGAATACCATGCTAAGATATCATCACAAGCTGTCAGCTTGTCAGCACAACAAGCTGTCAGCATCACTCCCTTACCTGCATATCAAACTCTCCCGCCGGAGTCGGAGTTCGGGAGCGGTTCAACAGGACATCACTAGATGGCGTAGTAGGTCGATGTGAATCACTTTGGCATAGAACCTGTCGAGAAACAATGTCATATAGCAACAACTGTGTTGATTATGAACACAGGTCGTCTAGCTGTTGAAACACCAGACATTTGTCTCTCATATGTCAGCGTAAAGCAAATGTAACTTCAAGTCTTCAAGTATTTACTGCTAAAACGTGATGTTTCACTATACTGCAGTTGTAACGTGACTGTGTGCTAAAGTAGTAAGTTAATAAAATAAATATGACAAATAGACAAATACAATTAACTGTATATTTTAAGTGTACATTAAAACGATGAGTAAATTAATAAAATAAATATAATAAATAGATACAAATTATTTGTACATTGAATTTCACGGTCATGCAATGTAAAGGATACTACACTGTGAGCTAAAATAATACGTTAATAAAATATTAGAATAAATAGATCAATAAAAGTATTAGTACATTAAATAAAAAAAACAGGTAGTCCATGAATCATTAACACTAAAACAACCTACTGCAATGTCAATGTCTGAATGACTGGGATGGCGTTAACAGTTTTGCATTAAAAACAATTACCAAGAAGACACTCAAATACACAGCCACCCCAAATAATGCCCCATGAAACATTAAATGAAAACAATTGGCCCAATGATTTGAGAGCATAGAGAAAAATAACACCCAACGTGGCATAACTGACGAGGAAACCATCTTTGTGGGACGGAACAAGGGAAAGGATGTATAAAGCACTGAAGGTCAAGTGAAGGTCACCTGTTCAAGGTTATTCAGCTTCCGTTGCAGCTGCTGGATGCTGTCATGTGACACCTGTCTCCGACTCTCCATCACCTCAGCGTGACGACTCATCTTCTGCTCAAGCTCAAGCTGTAACAAACACGTTACAGTGTTACAGATGTAACACCGTTACATGCACTCCTGTGTGTGTTAAAGACATAATCATGTTACAGACACACTTGTGTTACAGACACACTTTTGTTACAGACACACTTGTGTTACAGACACAATTGTGTTAAAAGACACACTTGTGTTACATACACACTTGTGTCACAGACACACTTGTGTTAAAAGACACATTTGTGTTACAGACATACTTGTGTTAAAAGACACACTTGTGTTACATACACACTTGTGTTAAAAGACACACTTGTGTTGAAAGACATACTTGTGTTACATACACACTTGTGCTACATACACACTTGTGTTAAAAGACAC
>OZ024857.1:23573654-23621154 GCA_964017155.1 Oasisia sp. SBJ-2009 | reverse complement strand
CAGTGTCAGTCTCACCTGGTCTCTATACTACACTATCTACAAACGTGTTTAGAAGACATGTCTCAGTCTCAGTCTCACCTGGTCTCTATACTACACTATCTACAAACGTGTTTAGAAGACATGTCTCAGTCTCAGTCTCACCTGGTCTCTATACTACACTATCTACAAATGTGTTTAGAAGACATGCCTCAGTCTCAGTCGCACCTGGTCTCTATACTACACTATCTACAAATGTGTTTAGAAGACATGTCTCAGTCTCACCTGGTCTCTATACTACACTATCTACAAACGTGTTTAGAAGACATGGCTCTGTCTCAGTGTCAGTCTCACCTGGTCTCTGTCCTCCAGGTTGTGTCTGAGACTTGTCACTTCATCCTCCAGTTGCTGTATCCTCAGAGCCCTGTCAGACGACTCCTGGACACACAACATTACGTGTTACACAGACAGCAGGGGCAGACTGGCAGGACCAGTGTGACACCGACACCATGAGTATCATGACGTCATGATGCCATGAGTATCATGGTGTCATGTGACACTGATGTCATGAGTATCATGGCGTCATGTGACACTGATGTCATGAGTACCATGGCATCATGATGCAATGAGTGTCACTTTTAAAGCGTCATATGACACTGATGCCATGAGTATCATGGCGTCATGTGACACTGATTACATGAGTATCATGGTGTCATGTGACACTGATGACATGAGTATCATGGCATCATGTGACACTGACGCCATGAGTATCATGGCGTCAGGTAACACTAATGTCATGAATATCATGGTGTCATGTGACACTGACACCATGAGTATCATGGCGTCAGGTATCACTAATGTCATGAATATCATGGTGTCATGTGACACTGACACCATGAGTATCATGGCGTTATGTGAGACCAACATCATGAGTATCATGAGTATCATGGCATCACGCACAGTGTTTCTTAACCCATGGTAAATTCTGTGTTAGCAAATGTAGTTTTCTTAATAAATTAAAATTACTTTGGCGCATACTGTGTGAAGCTGATTGATCAAAATGTTGTGTTTCACATCCTTGTTTCAAAAGTAAGTTAATTTCTTACAAAACAACCAAATGTTGGATCCTTGAACAATTTGTTCCACAAATAAAATGTAATTTAAGATATTCCTGTCAAACAAAATATACACCCAAAATTGTCCTCAGTGTTGCTTTTTATTTTAGTAAAATTGTATTCTTGAGTTGTATAGTTGCCCATAATAAGTGTATATCACATTGTAGCTAAGTCTAGGACATATTCACATTAGTACGCTTTCCTAATGCATTAGAAACAGCTTCCATGTTACATTGTGAAATAAAGTTACTCTGACACTTACTGTCAGCTTTCAGCTGAATGTGTATTTGGTTACTAAGCAGTCAACGTTTTGTTACCATGGAGAACTAAACTAATGTATTTGGTTACCAAGCAGTCAACGCATGGAGACCTGAAATAATGTCTATGGTTACTAAGCAGTCAACATTTCGTTACCATGGAGACCTGAACTAATGTATGTGGTTACTAAGCAGCCAATGTTTCATTATCATGGAAACCTGTGTTCGTAAACTGGTGAGTTCCTCGTATGACCTTGACAAGGCTGTCATTAATTCATCCTTCTCAGCATCCCTCTTGGCAATCTCTCGCGCTGAGAACACAACAGACAAACATGTCTTTACAAGACTGTCAGTAAATAACCCAAAGTGACGATAAATGGATGAACAACCAGTCAATCTCATTGACCCCCCCCCCCGCACTTCCCTCCCGTTAACAATTACATGGTCTAGTGACTGGAGTCTAACTGAAAAAAGAGGAAACACCTCGATATCATAAACGCAGAATGTCTGATATTCATAAATAATAAATTTTAGATATGCACCTAACCGAGAGTTGATTATGAATTTAAATGTAATCACATTAAACTGTTGTATAAAGTTAATGTCTTAAATTAAATTAATTGCATTACTGAAGTTAATAAATAAACAAGTGAATTGAATTGAACCCGCGCCTTGTGTTAACCCACCAAGATTCTGGACTTTCTCGTCGAGTCCAACAAAGTTCTCCTGAGTCTTCTGTTGTCTCTCAGCCTCCATCTGAAACACACCAGTGATGCACAGGTCATGTGACATGTGGTAACACTCCACACAGTATTACTATATTGAAATAATAGCCCCAATAAAAGCAAGCAAATAGAGCAAAATCACATATAAATTATAGAATACATAATTATCATGAGTTTGTGTGTGTGTGTGTGTGTGTGTGTGTGTGTGTGTGTGTGTGTGTGTGTGTGTGTGTGTGTGTGTGTGTGTGTGTGTGTGTCTATGGTGTGTGCGTGTGGTGTGTGTGCGTGTATGTGTGTATGTGTGCATGAGTGTGTGCCTGTGTATGCATGCATGCATGCACACATGTGTGTATGTGCATGGCATCAATTACGTAAACTACCCACTGCAGTGATAACACGTGTTTGCAGGCTCTAATCATCACCTGCCTTTGTACAAGTAGGGATATGAGTGAGTGGTTTCCCTAGCCACCAGGGGGACACAGAGAGAGGAGTGGGGACCAGTGTCCACGCCACTAGACAGACAGGAGCCAGGGCCAGGAGAAGACAGACAGGTTCAAAGTTCACTCTTGGCACTTCAACGAGTAATTAGAATTGCACAATCTAATTTAAAACCTCGTCATGAGTGAATCTTTCCAACTGATTCATCAGACTGGACAGGTCAGTGAGGACACTTGAGGAACATCTGCACACACACATACGCACGCACGCACGCACGCACGCACGCACGCACGCACGCACGCACTCACACTCACTCACTCACTCACTCACACACACACACACACACACACACACACACACACTGACTCACTCACTCACTCACTCACTCACACACACACCCTCACTCACTCACTCACTCACTCACTCACTCTCACTCAGTCACTCAGTCACTCAGTCACTCACTCACTCACTCACTCACTCACTCACTCACTCACTCACTCACTCACTCACTCACACACACCCACACCACACACTCACTCACTCACTCACTCACTCACACACACTCACTCACTCACTCACTCACTCACACACACACACACACACACACACACCAGTTGAGATTTACTTTACGACCTGAAAAAAACTAAAAACAGACAAGTGGCACCTATTTTCAAGCCACGACTGACACCTTTTTTGCTCTTTACTTCATTCTTTTACCCGTCGACCACCAGTCCACCCATATTTCTACCCGTCCACAACAGGTTTTACCCATCTAAATGATGGGTGAACGGGTCTCTGCATAAAGCTATGGTATCAGCGGGTGTTGGTAGCACAAGGAATACGTGTGTATTAAAATCCAACGAATGTGGATGAATAAAGCGATTAACAACATATAAGCTGAACAGAAACAAGTACACATGAAGTTAATTCAATGTGTATTTAAATATAATAATTTGGTAAACAATGTTGATGTGTTATAAAGAAAGTGTACATCTAAATGTGTCAACTAAGACGTACTGAAGTATGCTGCAGCTTGTGAAGACAGAAACAGGTTGTGAAAGACGGCATTCAAGGTGCATTCAAGGCAGGAGGGATCATCGCCACAGATCATTTTCAAAACATAAATTCTATGTTTGTTGACAACGGAATCACAAGACCAGTTTCAAAGCAGTGCTAAAATCATTGAACAAAGTGAACAAACTTTGTTGTTAGGCCAAATAGCTTGCGTGTTGATATTTTTATGCTGTTATATATATAGAGCCACTCCACTTTTACCATTGTTCGCCAATACATGACTGTACCCAGTTAAAAATAGGTGTTTGTCCAATTGTTTCACCAAAGTCAAATGACTTAGTTGATCAAATTACCCAGCTCACCATTAATCTGAAATGCAATAGGTTTAAAGATGAAATTTAAGAGGGATCTTTAATTATGGCATGTATCCATGCTCTTATGTGCTTCCTTGCTTACACTCGATGAAAACAAACACAAATATCTGCTTTGAAAATGATTAATGATTGGAGACAATGTGAATTACTATCGCCACTAGGGGGTGCCAAAGATTGTGGTAAATGACACGGCAGGCATGCACAGGATTAGTACGGACAAGCTACCTTCGCACGTTCAACATTGTCAGTAGCATAACGCAATTCACACTCTTTCGCAGCAAGTTCTCTAGATACTTGACAAAAGCTGGAGTTAACTGTCGTTAACATCTGAAAGAAGTTGGTTCGCGTCACAAAAATTAATGACTGAATCAACATCATTATCTAAACCAACCACATGACCTAGCAACCAGATCCATGAAAAAAGGGCACCAGAAACGTGCAGCTATGAGACATTCTGCTGTATATTTTGCCAACAATTTTGGCATTATAAAAACGTATATTTTACAGAAATATCTGTACGATAGTTTCAAATGTTTATCATGCAAGACTAAATTTTTTTTGTAATGACACAAAATAAGTGTTGTAACAAAAAGTTAATGTTAGGAATCAGAAATGAAGTATTCCCAGAAAAAAGTTTGTATTAGTTAGGAGTGACATTAGTACTAAATGTATAGTATGCATTAGTAGTTAAACATATATTAGTGATTAGACATAATAATTGTTATTAGTAACAAATATTAGTGATGAAACAAATTGATAAAAACGTGCAGGTTTGTTTTTTGTATGGTCAGACAACTTCATTTCCTCCTTATATCTGGTAAGTAGCTAAAGGCCAATAGTTTGCCAACATTTCGCCTTCAACCCATTTTTTTTATTTTTTTTAATAGTCATCAACACCAGCACAGAAACGTATGCATAATTGTATTGTGTTTTAATGCAAAAAATCCACTTTTGACAGTCAATTAAATTATTTTCTGGTAGAACAATTAATTAAGCTAATGAAAATGAACTGACGAGACATTGCTAAGATAGATTTAGTAACATTGTTAGAGTTGAGACGAACACAGCTGAATTGGTGCAAAGACGAATTAGTTGCTGTCAATATCTTATGATGTGTCAAGAGCATCTCATTGCTGGAGTCGACTTACCTGCTCCAGTAGCTCCACTTGGCTCTCAGCTGCCTGTAGACTAGAGTGGAGCTCCTCCAGCTCACCAGTGTGCTCTGAAATGTTTCGCCACAAAAACTCACGAGTCTGTTTGGAAATATTCGGGCTGAAATATGTTACAAACTGTCAAAGTGACATGTCTATAATAACAATCACATCTGTAGCAAAATATATAAAATAATACACTGTATGTATATTATGCACCAATTTGCAGATTACAATATAAAAATAATACAGTGCATAGCTACTAATATTCAATAATAATGATGGATCTCACTTAATTATTTTTACAATATCAGTGACAATATATGTCACCTACACTTAGTTTTAGTGACAATATCTCACATGCACTTTGTTTTACACTATCAGTGAAGATATCTCACCTCCAATTTGTTTTACAATATCAGTGAAGATATCTCATCTCCAAGTGTTTCACGATATCAGTGAAGATATCTCACATACATTTAGTTTTACAATATCAGTGAAGGTATCTCACAAAATAATTATAGTTTTTTATATAGCGCTAATTCCCGCAAGGCGGATCGATGCGCTGCACAAGAGATATACTAAATGTATATTAATAAATAGTAATATAAATTATATAAATTAATATAAATCATATTACTTTTTGGTTTTAAGATGCACTAGTAAACCTTTGTATGTAAATTATATAAATAAATTTAAAAAAAAATTATACACTGTTTTTAAGATGTATAAAACTTGGTATGTAAATTATATAAATTAATCTGAAATTAAAACCTTTACTAAAACTCTGTATGTAAATTTATATATATATAGATTTATATATATAGATTTAGATATATAGGTTTAGATATATATATATATATTTATATATATATATATATATATATATATATATATATATTAATCTAAAACATAAACACTGATTAAAACGTGTATGACATTAAAAATAAATTCTTAGGCAATGCACATACATTTAGTGTAATATAATAGTAATATCAGTGAAGGTGTCTCACCATGTACACTGGCCCTGACTGTGGTCAGGTCCCTATCCACAGCCCCCTTCCTGTCCCTCCCCTCATCCAGGGCAGCCTCAATCTGCCGCAGCTCTCCGTCCAGACGCTCCAGCTTTAACCTTCTGCTCTTCACTCTCTCCTCAATCTGCTGCTCCGTTCTGCAACCACAGAAGAAAAGGGTTAAGAGATGTGGTTAAAATTGATCATAAGTATGTTCAAGTTGACTGAATCATCTCAATTTGAAGTTTCACAGTAAGTGTTAATATGACTGAGATCAGCCTCGCATGCCGGGGAGATCAGCCTCGCATGCCGGGGAGATCAGCCTCGCATGCCGGGGAGATCACCCTTGCATGCCAGGGAGATCAGCCTCGCATGCCGGGGAGATCACCCTCGCATGCCGGGGAGATCAGCCTCGCATGCCGGGGAGATCACCCTTGCATGCCAGGGAGATCAGCCTCGCATGCCGGGGAGATCACCCTCGCATGCCAGGGAGATCAGCTTCGCATGCCGGGGAGATCACCCTCGCATGTTGGGGAGATCACACTCGCATACCAGGGAGATCACCTTCGCATGCCAGGGAGATCACCCTTGCATGCCGCGGAGATCAGCCTCGCATGCCGGGGAGATCAGCCTCGCATGCCGGGGAGATCAGCCTCACATGCCGGGGAGATCACCCTCGCATGCCAGGGAGATCACCCTCGCATGCCAGGGAGATCAGCTTCGCATCGCGGGGATATCAGCCTTGCATGCCAGGCAGATCACCCTCGTATGCCGGGGAGATCACCCTCGCATATTGGGGAGATCACCCTCGCATGTCGGGGAGATCACCCTCGCATGTCGGTGAGATCACCCTCGCATGCCGGGGAGATCACCCTCGCATGCCGGGGAGATCACCATCGCATGCCAGGGAGATCACCCTCGCCTCACCTTACTCGACTAAGAACAGCGAGTTATTTTTGTGCGTTGGCTTTCCCTTCCGCCCGACTGCCACTGGCCTACATCTGTTAGTTTGTCATGACAATTGAGTCAAACAAATTGTTTATTGACCACAATTAAATTCAAGACTTTTCAAGACTACTTTATAAAATTCAACGATTTCAAGGCCTTGAATTTGGTCCAATCAAATTCAAGCCTTTTCAAGACTTTCAAGGCCCCGTACGGGCCCTGCTGAAGTCACAAGACATCACCTTTTCAGTTGGTGGACCTGACTGTGCAGACCTCGGTGGGTCTCATCCAGCTGAACCTTCTCTCGCTTCAGTTTCGCAACAGCCGTCTCAGCTGTCGTCCTCTCGGCTTCAAGCTCCACCAACTTGGCTCTACCCTGCTCCACTTGTCGCTTCAGATGCTCCAGTTCTGTCGTCAACTCCTGGACGTCCCTCGTGTCACCCTGCAGCTCGCTGTCATCCTGTCGTGAAACACAACAACGTTTGGTCTGTATGTGATTGTTTTCCTCGTGTGTTCTCAGTGAAATGCTCCAATTACTGCTCCACTTACTGTTCCACTTACTACTCCACTTACTGCTCCACTTACTGCTCCACTTTCTGCTCCACTTACTGCTCCACTTACTGCTCCAATTACTGCTCCACTTACTGCTCCACTTACTGCTTCACTTACTGCTCCACTTACTGTTCCACTTACTGCTTCAGTTACTGCTCCACTTACTGTTCCACTTACTGCTTCACTTACTGACCCAATTACTGCTCCACTTACTGTTCCACTTACTGCTCTGCTCCACTTACTGCTCCACTTACTGCTCCACTTACTGCTCCACTTACTGCTCCACTTACTGCTCCACTTACTGATCCAATTACTGTTCCACTTGCTGCTCCAGTTACTGCTCCACTTACTTCTCAGGTTACTGCTCCACTTACTGCTCCAATTACTGCTCCACTTACTGCTCCACTTATTTCTCCAGTTACTGCTCCACTTACTCCTCCACAAGAGCAATATTTTAAAATGAATCTCTCTATTTCTCGTCTACTCGTTAAATATTTTTAATATAAGAATAAACATTTTTATAATACAAAGCCTGCAGAAATATATTTAGTTAACCTGAGAAAGCATTCTCAGTTTTAATATTCCGACCATACAAAGTTCACGCTGTAAACCAAATTTTAAACATGGTTTATTGCAGAATAAACGCATGTATGCATGCAGAGCCATGCACGCAGGACTACCTACACATGTATAACATAATTTTGTAGACTATTTTAATGTAAAACAAATTAAACAAGGACCACTCACCCAGCTAAGATCCTGCTCTTTCAGTTTCCTTTTTGTCTTCAAATCGGTCAGTTTGTCTTCGACCACCTGAAGAACACCGAAGGAGATATCAACACAACAGTGGTGAGCGGTGGTTGCGTGGTAGAACGCCGGACTGTCAATCGAGGGGACGGTGGTTCAATCCCACCTACCGCCGTTTAAAAACTTAGGCAATTTTGTTCACCCCACATTTGCCTGTGTCTTTCGGAAGAGACACTAAAAGTCGGTGGTCCCTTCTAACTGGTGTCTGTGCCAGGGGAAGTAAAAGATCCCACATAGGGGGTAAATAAATGTGTAACCTGTAGTGGATTCACTAATTCTGGAGAAGGACAACTAAAAAAAACCAATGCCAATAATGGTCAGCAAGTTGACCGGTGGCCATTAATGAAAGAAGAAGAAGAAGACGAAGAATATAAGATGTCTACACTTTTTATTATGTACTAATATTAAAAATTGAGATAAAATTATGAAATACCTCTAAGAAGATGTCATACCTTAATTTCGAGCCTGCGACTTGCTATTTCCTGCTCAAGCTGCGTGTCAAGAGAGTCGAGTTGTCGCCGCCGTTTCTCCGTTGATTCCTGGAGCAACTGGAGCTCCGACTTGCTCCGCCGCAGCTCTCTGTGGAGCTGCTCCAGTTCCTCCTGACTTTTAGTTATTGCGCAGGTGAAAAGCAAAGGTAGGTTCTTATATAGTGTGGTAACCAGTTTGTAATACTGCTCTGTGCTTTCCTGACAGAACATTCATCTGCACAGTCTTGGTCTTCCTAAGTATTCAGCCATGCTAAAATTAGTGCAAAAAGATTGACCATTCACAATTGCCAATGTCTATAGCCAGGTATTCTTTCATACAACTAAGTGAATTCAGGCAATGTGGATTACACAAAATTGTACAAGAGCAGTAGAATGATTATCTGATATTCTAGCCCCCATGTGCCCTAATATGACAGGATAACCTATCATCTAATGATTCTTTTAACAATTGTTATAAAGATGATTTTTTTAAACCGGACATCCTGAAATTATTAACATATCAATGAATCCAACTTGAGGCCAACCTAATTGACAACAGTATTATCCATGGTCACATTTGATCTTATTTGGTATGTCATGTGACACAAGTACTCCTACCTGCTGAGTTAATAAGGTCAGCTCAAGTCATTTCGTTGACAAGATGTCGTCACTCTCCTGTGCTAGAGATAGTTTCTCTCTGCACTCATTCTCTGCTCGGGAAATTGACGCTTCCATATCCGACAATCTGCAACAAGATCAGCTAGTTTCCCACTGGGCTTGGCTAAAGGGTCCTCTGCCCAGAATTGGCCAAACAGTAATTTGTAACGGGAAGTCTACTGTCTAGAACGTGGGAAAGTTAAACATCAAAGGCTATTGCGGCTAAGTCTGTTCACCTCAGCAATATTGGCAATTTGTTTTGAAACTTGAGGTTTTGTTTAACATTTGAACATGATGCAGGTGGAATCTTTCGAATTGCGAGCATTGTTCCAGCTTAATAAAGCAACCAATCACGAACTAGTAGGCAGTAAATCTTCAACATGCATGTCGTAGTCATAAGAATGTAATACTAAATGACAAACATAAAACCTGGGCGCTGGTACCCTTGCTATAAGCAACAAACATCTACATATTGATATTAAAGGTATATGTTTATATGACATTTACTGGTCTGATTAGATTGTTAATTAAATAGATGTTAACCTCTTTATTAAGACTAAGCGTCTCATTTGAATTGTGTGAGATTTCTTTCTCTAAATGACCCTGTGTCCAATATCAGATGGCCAGAATACAGGATTGATGTCAGCTTTGTTGACATACCTGTCACCTGCATGACTTGGTGACAATCGTCTAAGCTCACAGTGACATCAGTCTTAGTCTAATCCACCCACCTTTGTGTGGCTAATCTCAGTTTCACGTCTGCTTGTTGGAACTCATCATCTTTTTGTGCTATCACCTACAAGCTTGAGAGGTGATCTGAGACATGTAGACAGTGCTTAGCATGCACAAGAAATGTACTGATAAGTGTACAATATCTTTTATGACTACTCCTTAAAACTTGTTAATTTTATTCAAAAGAGCTTTTTACTCATGAACATTGACGTACATTTTAAGTTTTTAGGATTTACTTATTTATTTATTATTCTGAGCTGCTTTTAGTACTTTTACATTCATAATATGTATTATTATTATAAGTAATTTTGTAATTATTATAAGTATGTGTATTTTTATGATAATTTATTTCGATATTTGATGCTATATTTTTATGATTTTTTACTTTTAGTTTCTTTCTATGATTTGTTGTAACAGTGCCTTCGAACAAGGTAACTTGGATTTATGGTGCTATATAAATGGTTTTATTATTATAAATTTTACCGGAAAGTAATGTAATTGTGTTGTGATGAATTTTGTTAATCCACATTTTTTGACCTCTACGTTTTTGGATTAGCAAGTGTTTCAGCTATAGCTCTCATGCATATAGCAGGATGTACTAATGTTTGGAAATTTTATTCCTTCAAAAGACGTTTGCGTGCCATGTTTTCTGGATTACTGGGATATGACTTATTGAGGTCAGGATTAGCTTGTTGTTATGATCACTTCACTTCTGAGTCATCAATCACAACATTGCACGCAGCAAACAATGGCAGACCTCAACAGTGACGCCACCTGTCGGGATGAATTATAACTAAATGTGTCAATTAGAAAAAAAATCTCTTTGTGAGTTTTTTCAAATGTATTACCAATCAGAAGCCAATAATTCAAGGAAGCGAGAGAACACAGATGAAGGCGAGTGAACCATGACACGAGGAGGTGATGCTATTACAATTCCAATATCAGCCTATTAATAAGAAGACAAAGACATTTACAGAAAAAGACATTTTTACACACTAAGTTATTGTTTTATAATTATTTATCTTAGCTTATTTATTTACTTTTACTTACTTATTGCTCTTACATTACTTATTTAAATTAGATTACTAATTTGATCTTACCTTATGTATTTAATTAGTCTATATTTTAGATTTGGTCAACCTAATGTGTTTTTATTGATCTTAGTTTATTTACTTATTTATCTTAGCTCATTTATTGTTATCTTACCTTATGTGTTTAGTTAATTTATATTTTAGATTTAGTGAACACATCGTATTAATGTGAAGCGCTTTGATTGATATTTCGTTAGCTAAAAAGCACTATATAAAGCAACGGAATTATTATTATTATATTATTATTATTTACCGCCTCGATCTCGCTGAGCATTCTCTCGCTGTCCTTCCGTCTCATCGTGAGGTCGTTGTTCTGCCTCTGCATCAATCGCAGCTGGTCCTCAGCCCTCACGAGGTTCACCCCCGCCTCGTGGGCCCGTCTCTCCAGCTCCTCGCTGTCTGTGAGGGCAGACGCGAGGGACGCATGCGCCTCCTCAAACTGACGCAGGGTCTGCTTAGCCAGGACACAAACGGCTTATGGCTAAGGATGGGAGAGTGGTGGTTTGTTAGTATCCAGAGGCACTTAATGCTATCCTCTGGTGTGTGTGTGTGTGTGTGTGTGTGTGTGTGAGTGTGAGTGTGAGTGTGAGTGTGAGTGTGTGTGTGTGTGTGTGTGTGTGTGTGTGTGTGTGTGTGTGTGTGTGTGTGTGTGTGTGTGTGTGTGTGTGTGTGTGTGAGTGAGTGTATGTGTGTGTGTTTGTGTGAGAGAGAGAGAGTGTGTGTGTGTGTGAGTGAGTGAGTGTGTGTGTGTGTGTGTGTGTGTGTGTGTGTGTGTGTGTGTGTGTGTGTGTGTGTGTGTGTGTGTGTGTGTGTGTGTGTGTGAGTCTAAGTGTGTGTGTGTGTATGTGTGTGTGTAAGTGTGTGTATGTGAGTCTGTGCTGTATGTGTCTGTGTGAATGTATGTATGTGTGTGTGTGTGTGTGTGTGTGTGTGTGTGTGTGTGTGTGTGTGTGTGTGTGTGTGTCTGTATGTGTGTGTGGGTATATATATATATGTGTGTGTACATAAGTGTGTGTGTGTATGTGCATGCGTGCGTGTATGTATGTGTGTGTGAATGTGTGTGTGTGTATGTATGTGTGTGTGTGAATGTGTGTGTGTATATATGTGTGTGTGACACCGTTGTCACTGCAGACTATAACATCACACACGAGACAGATCACATGACTGCTGTGAGTGACCTCTCACCTCTTTGCGAGCATCAATCAGGTCAGCCTCACACTCCAGAAGCAGGCGGTCGGCCTCTCGCAATTCCGCCTTTCGCTTTGCGAGCGTGGCCTCAAGGCACTTGATCTCATCGCTGAGACAGTCGGGTCGAGGTCGCCGCGACCTTGGGTCATACTCATAGACGTAGTCCGACTCATTAACATCGTAGATGGTGGTGCCATCTAGGAACTCTCTGTGGGGAAGATTGAAATAGAACATTTTGTTTTTATTGATAATGGTACAGTGTATTGTGCATCACAGGACAATGGAAAATACCATGTTCATTTGAAAGTGGATAAACTAGGCACACAGTTTATAAAGTGTTAAGACTATATGTGACAGTTGCGGGGAGTACAGAAAAATACAAATTAAATAGTATCACTACGCACAAGTATTATATTATTATGGTTCTTATATTAGGAATATATGTATGGTGCCTAAAAAATTATTTACTGTACTAGCAATGGGATTAACAGAAATAGAATAATTATAAATATTTTTATAAATATCAAAATTACAGTTCTGCCCATAAAATGACACCAATTCAGGTAAAATAATAACAAATGCTTGCAAAACATAAACATTCCCTTTTTCAAATCTGTAGCAATGTTCACTAAAAAGGTCAAGTTCCTTCCCACCATCTCCCTCTCCTTCCCTCCCACTCCTTCCCTCTCATTCCCTTCCACCTCCTTCTCCTTCCCTCCCACCTCCCTCTCCTTCCCTCTCACCTCCCTCTCCTTCCCTCCCACCTCCCTCTCCTTCCCTCTCACCTCCCTCTCCTTCCCTCCCACCTCCCTCTCCTTCCCTCTCACCTCCCTCTCCTTCCCTCCCACCTCCCTCTCCTTCCCTCTCACCTCCTTCTCCTTCCCTCCCACCTCCCTCTCCTTCCCTCTCACCTCCCTCTCCTTCCCTTCCACCTCCCTCTCCTTCCCTCTCACCTCCCTCTCCTTCCCTCCCACCTCCCTCTCCTTCCCTCTCACCTCCCTCTCCTTCCCTCTCCTTCCCTCTCCTTCCCTCCCACCTCCCTCTCCGTCCATCCCACCTCCCTCTCCTTCCCTCCCACCTTCCTCTCCTTCAAAAAAATATTTAACTGAGTAACAACTGAATAATGATAATATTTTTACTGAATGCTGAGTGAATCTGCACAATTCGCAGTGGGTGAAATCTGTGCATTTTCATATATCCGAAAACTCCTTGTTAAATTTGTCTTATTTTACTGTATGTGTCTTATGTTAAGTGCTATGATTACTCTGGGTATGACACTATACAAAATAAACATTAAATTATTAAATTCAAGGAATGTTTTCACAACAGAAACAGCTGCTGCAATATCACTGGGACATTATTACAGTGACACATTATGAAGTATCCTTTTGGCACATCCTCGTATTGGCAGGTTTCACTATATGTAAAGCAAAGATCAGTTTTGTTTTGAGATGATATGAATGCGCAAGTGCGGAAATTTACTGCAAAAAGAATTTTTTTATTACTTGAGATTTTAGCTCAGGTGTTTGACAGATTACGACTCGGTGTATATCGAGGTTGGCAATGAGGCTTAATAATATATTTTTTATTTAATATAGCAATTCCAATTTGAAATTGTTCGTGGCGATTTACATACATTAAAATCCTAAAATACAAATACACACCAGAAGAAAAACATAAATATACTAGTAACATATATAAACAATTAAAAAAAATATATATATAATAACACAAATTATTGAAGCTAAATAAATATATATATATATGTATGTATAATAAATAGGTTAAATAAAATATCGATAAAAGTACACAAACATTAAACTAAGCCGCGAGAACAGTCAGAAATATATATATATATATATATATATATATATATATATATATATGTATATATACATATATATATATATATATATATATATATATATATATATTTATATATATTTATGTATATATATATATATATATATATATATACATATATACATATATATATATATATATATATATATATATCTAAAACATAAACACTGATTAAAACAAGTCCAAAAAAAGCACAGATTACGACTCGGTGTATATCGAGGTTGGCAATGACACTTACCTGCCGCGGGACTGATCGGAGTGCTGAACATCACCGGGTGAGTGGTCCTGCCATCTGGTGTCGCCTGCAGGAACACCTGTCCTGGCCCCGCGATGGGGGTGGTGGTCGTGGGGGTGGACACCAGGTACTGGCCCCCAGGAGTGGCCGGGGCACGAATGACACCCCAGCCCCCTGGGGACCAGCCCCCTGCTGGAGGTCTTGCCCGGGAGCAGGGGTCGCTCCCTGGGCTGTGGGAATCATGAATCCACCAGGCGCCTGAACGAACACAGGTTGTTGATTCTGTGGGAATTGTTGTCGATTCTGTGGGAATTGTTGTTGATTCAGCTGGTATTGTTGTTGATTCGGTTGGAATAAATCACCACCAGGTGGCGCAGTGGTGCTCTGAGCTGCAAACAGCGCGAGAAAAGAACACGTAAGTTCTCGTTGCCTCGTCCCTTCGGCATATGTCTATATATTAGTTTGATGTATTTATTGATTTATTTATTTTATTCATCGTCGTTAATTCTATATAATATTTAATTAACAGTTTTAATATGAATAATTTAATGTTTCTACATTTTTGTTTGTTGATCTGAAAGTTAATTTTACAGTTGTATTTATTATTATTAATATTAGTTTTAACACATAATAAATAACTTTATATTTTATTGTAGAGCGCTTTGAGCATATTTGGATACTGCGCTTTGTAAATAATAAATAATAATATTATTATTATTATATGTTGTTGTTACAATGTTATGATCCTATGAAGTCTCATTGAACTAATCAGTCTTTTTCACAACATTTACACCAAGCCGACCTTTCTATGTTGGCACTGAGGGTCACTGCAAGGGTACTTGTCGTCCTCAGTGGTTCATTTATGTCCCAAATTGAGACAGGACTGACATTAACATGATTATCAGATTCACGATGGATACGCAGTCCCCAATGTTGAGAGCCAGGTTTTAACAGCAAATATACCATGCCTGTGCAGCTGTGCTAAAAACTACATGCCCTGCACCTCTCAGTCAAAGCTACTTTGCAGGTCCTCTTTTACAAAGCTACAACTGTCGTACATTCCATTCTCACAATTACCAAAACCTTCAGGCAACCTACTGCACCCACCTGTAATTTCAACATAACGTCAACTTTTTGAAATCCAATTATATCATAAAAATATGATAATGACAATAATATGAACATCTTTATAGGGCCATTTTCAGCCAAAATTACTAAAAGGCGCTTTGCAGGTTTAATAATTAAAAAAACAAATCACAAATACTAATAGATTAAGATCATTAAAATCGTCATAGACACTAAAACATAAAACTGCAGTATTTTTGTAAACTACAGGTGTACGCAAAATGTATACAAATTTATATATTTATAAAGCAGTATCAAGAAATACACCCTACCTCCATTAGGCAAGAGTCCATATTGGGCCCCAGCTGTTGTGACTTGAGGCATGGTTTGGTCATACCCGGGGCCGGCCATAAGTCCTGGCTGGTCAAACCCGAGTTGGCCGGCATCAGTCATGTCCACCCCGTAGTGCTGGTCAGCCGGGGGAAGGGCGACTACCTGACCCCCAGCCCTATAGAAAGTAGGCACTGGTCTCCCGGATGTAGAACTGGGCGGGGGCAGATGGCTGGGCTGGTCCAGGTAGGGAGGGGCCCCCTGAAGGAAAGAACGCAGGTAAGAACAGGTAAGTTCTGCACTCAGCATGGTGGTCTAGACACACTCAGCAGGGTGGTCTAGTCACACTCAACAGGGCGGTCTAGACGCACTCAGTAGGGTGGTCTAGACGCACTCAGCAGGGTGGTCTAGACGCACTCAGCAGGGTGGTCTAGACACACTCAGCAGGGTGGTCTAGACACACTCAACAGGGCGGTCTAGACGCACTCAGCAGGGTGGTCTAGACACACTCAACAGGGCGGTCTAGACACACTCAACAGGGTGGTCTAGACGCACTCAACAGGGTGGTCTAGACACACTCAACAGGGTGGTCTAGACACACTCAACAGGGTGGTCTAGACGCACTCAGCAGGGTGGTCTAGACACACTCAGCAGGGTGGTCTAGACGCACTCAGCAGGGTGGTCTAGACACATTCAGCAAGGTGGTCTAGACGCACTCAGCAGGGTGGTCTAGACACACTCAGCAGGGTGGTCTAGACACACTCAACAGGGTGGTCTAGACGCACTCAGCAGGGTGGTCTAGACACACTCAACAGGGTGGTCTAGACGCACTCAGCAGGGTGGTCTAGACACACTCAGCAGGGTGGTCTAGACGCACTCAGCAGGGTGGCCTAGTCACATTCAGCAAGGTGGTCTAGACGCACTCAGCAGGGTGGTCTAGACACACTCAGCAGGGTGGTCTAGACGCACTCAGCAGGGTGGTCTAGGCGCACTCAGCAGGGTGGTCTAGACACACTCAGCAGGGTGGTCTAGACTCACTCAGCAGGGTGGTCTAGACACATTCAGCAAGGTGGTCTAGACGCACTCAGCAGGGTGGTCTAGACGCACTCAGCAGGGTGGTCTAGACGCACTCAGCAGGGTGGTCTAGACACACTCAGCAGGGTGGTCTAGTTACACTCAGCAGGGTGGTCTAGTCATTAGCTGGTCTGTCTACAGGTAGATTGTGTTTACAATGGTATGATCTCATGAGGTCTCACTAATCAGCCTTTTTCAGAACATTTACGAAAAGGAATACGGGAACCTTGTGAAAATACCTGAACCTTGTTACAATTTGGGAATCTTGTGATGATATGAAAATCTTGTGACGATATGGGAACCTTGTGACAAAATGGGAACCTTGTGACAAAATGGGAACCTTGTGACAATATGAGAACCTTGTGACATATGGGAACCTTGTGACATATGGGAACCTTGTGACGATATGGGAACCTTGTTACAATATGGGAATCTTGTGACATATGGGAACCTTGTGACAATATGGGAACCTTGTGACATATGGGAACCTTGTGATAATATGGGAACCTTGTGACATTGATATGTTGCTGTCTCAGGATGAAATATACTGCAGAGAGGTTAACGCAGTGTGTAACACAATGATACATGTATTTACATAAAATAAACAATTTACATAAAATAGTATGTACATAATTATATAAAATTTCCAATTCTTCTTTCAAGTCTTCAAGTGTTACTGTTATACTGCTTAAAAGTGATATTTCACTATCCGGCAGTTGTGGTTAAAATAAAAGTTTCGGGTAAATTTAGGATTAATAAAAATTAACTTAGGCTTAATTATGGCTACGGTTACTTTAGGGTCAGCATAAAACCGAAATTTGTGAAGGTCGTTTATTTAACGTCGCCTGCGATAATTTACCGATGTAGATCGCGTACGAGTTTGGCGCGAGTCTGTTTTCTTAATTTTATTCTTCACAGGAATGAAAATTATTTTATTTGTAAACTAGTATGTGTATATGTACATAGGATATGTGAGGATATGCTTGGCGGCTATAAATAAGACGTTGTTTTCATGGTTAGGTCAGAAAACCAAAAGATCGATGCGTTGTAGCCACGGCCACGGGATGACGCCGTGTCCCGGCAAGACATCCCGATACCGTTCAGTCTTCAGTATTCTAATCATATTTGAAGCCACTGAATATTCATATTCGATTCGATTCTTTTTCGAAATTTCTAGGATATTCGATTCGAATGAAATTACAGATTCGTCCGTTCCGCATTTCATCTTTCGCCAAATTGCCGATAACGTGCATTTTTCGTTTCGCCAATCTAAAAAAAAAAATTAGTGTATGGCGAAAGCCTAGCGCGAACCCAGTAATTACTGGTCCCCCAATTAAGCAGCCCTTAGAGAGGCCCAGTAACACAATACAGGTGCCTTGTGCATCCTTGGCTATTAGAAAGTCATGATAAGGAAGATAACAAATCCTGCATGGGTAAATTAACACCTTAAAGAGTATATAATTCTGCTCCGCTTTTACCCACCTTAAATGTCACGGTGCTGGTTCACGTCCGCGCGGACAGCCAGTCGCTGCCACGTCCCACGAACGTCGCCCGGTACAAAATTACGCAACATGTACGGGAGTGTCAGCGACCGATGTCGCTTCGATTAGCGCAGCAACTTGTATCTTGCCGCATCTATTCACGCCTCGAAGTGCTGACCCAGGGAATATCATCGGGCAACCGGAACGTGTTTATAAACACGCCGAAAACTCTGTGTGTGTGTGTGTGTGTGTGTGTGTGTGTGTGTGTGTGTGTGTGTGTGTGTGTGTGTGTGTGTGTGTGTGTGTGTGTGTGTGTGTGTGTGTGTGTGTGTGTGTGTGTGTGTGTGTGTGTGTGTGTGTGTGTGTGTGTGTGTGTGTGTGTGTGTGTGTGTGTGTGTGTGTGTGTGTGTGTGTGTGTGTGTGTGTGTGTGTGTGTGTGTGTGTGTGTGTGTGTGTGTGTGTGTGTGTCTGTGTGGTGTGTGGGATGTGTGTGTCCGTGTGGTGTGTGTGTGTGTGTGTGTGTGTGTGTGTGTGTGTGTGTGTGTGTGTGTGTGTGTGTGTGTGTCTGTGTGTGTCTGTGTGTGTGTGTGTGTGTGTGTGTGTGTGTGTGTGTGTGTGTGTGTGTGTGTGTGTGTGTGTGTGTGTCTGTCTGTGTGGTGTGTGGGATGTGTGTGTCCGTGTGGTGTGTGTGTGTGTGTGTGTGTGTGTGTGTGTGTGTGTGTGTGTGTGTGTGTGTGTGTGTGTGTGTGTGTGTGTGTGTGTGTGTGTCTGTGTGTGTCTGTGTGTGTGTGTGTGTGTGTGTGTGTGTGTGTGTGTGTGTGTGTGTGTGTGTGTGTGTGTGTGTGTGTGTGTGTGTGTGTTGAGGTCAGCTTAGAATTTAGAATATGTTGAGGACTGCAGTAATGATATTAAGAAGTCAAGGGGTAAGTAAGGCCCATATTCCAGTGTTGCTCTGTTGTACGCGTTTAATGAACTGTATCAACAAAGTAATGTTTGCCATTTATGAAATGTTTTGACAATTATGTTTCAATAAATTTGAATCTTTCTTCCAATGGAGTTGAATTATTTTTGTGTAAATAACACGTGAACGTTCACAGCAGAGAGTCTAGAGAATAAATATAAAACTATATAGTAATATGTTACGGTTGATCTAATTTGTTAGTTACTCTATGTTACATAGAAATTAGAAAAATCCATATAAATGAAACCATGACCATACATTCTGAAATCCCTTCCACCTTTATATAAAACCGACATGTGCATAATTCTTACTTCACAACACCCACTCACTCTTCTAGCTATATATATATATATATATATATATACTCCTAAAGGCAGCTTATGTCGACCGATTATGCACAAGGACCGGCTTATGTAGACCGCTGTTTTATGTAGACCCTCTCTCTTTATATATATATATATATATATATATATATATATATATATATATATATATATATATATATATATATATATATATATATATATATATATATATATATATATATATAATACACATGGTTATATCAGCATTCGGCGTGTTTGTAAACACGTTCTGGTTGCCCGATGATATTCCCTGGGTCAGCACTTCGAGGCGTGAATAGATGCGGCAAAAAACAAGTTGCTGCGCTGATCGAAGCGACATCGGTCGCTGGCGCTCCAGTACATGTTGCGTAATTTTGGACCGGGCGACGGTCGTGGGGCGTGGCAGAGACTCGCTGTTCGAGCACGTTTGGCTGTCTGACGAACGATCATGGGATATGACGATTATGTTGCGCCGAGCCGGGTCAAACTCGAAAGAAGCGCATTTAACTGTGTTCTAAGCCGATACAGTTCTAAATAATGGTTTAATTTGAAAGAAATGATCTAACTAATAACATTGAAAGTCTTCGAAAAGGCATCGATTGACGGCTTGTCTCTCCGGGTAGATTACCCGGACGTGAATCAGCACCATGACATTTAAGGTGGGTAAAGGCGGAGCAGATCTATATACTCTTTAAGGTGTATACCCAGCTAATACACTGCTAAGGCTCCACTTGGCTCTATGCTCTTTAATTAATTGCAGAATATTTGTTTGACGAATAGAGATTATATTTTATTTCTAATATATACAATGTTAACACTTCCGTCAGCAAATGTGTTTAACAGTGATTCTCTTTTCAAAGCTGCGGGTTTACTGTTCCAAAGAAATGGATGTGCCAATTTTTTTAATTTGTTCCACCTTGTATTGTACTGAGGTAAGACTCCCTACGTACCAACCTGACCTCCCCCCCCCCTGGGACCCCCACCCACTCCAGTGTTCCCATAGTCATTTCTCTTGGGATTATAGCCTAGGCCTTCTCCAGGTATATGTATCTAATTGCCATATCCTTCTGTCCGTCCAATTTCTTCTCTATTACCTATCTCTGGACAAACATCCCATCCGTTGTTCCTCTTCCTTGTCTAAACTCTAGCTGTTCTTCGACGATTTCCCCTTTCACTATTGCTTTTATTCTGCCATCCAGAATTCGTTCCAGCAACCTCAACATATTGCTTAGCAACGTAATGCCTCAATTGTTTTCCCGGGTCATGCACATCTCCCTTTCTTTTCTATATTCGGACAATTAGCCCCGTTCTGAATTTCCTGTGAACTTCCCGTCTCTCTTGCAGGTGTTGAGCAATTGTTTTGTCGATCATCTTCCAACTCGCTCAGCCACCGCCACCATATATACTCAATGCCTGTTTATCTTTCGAAATAGGCCTACACGATAAACCGTAAGAATGGCCCGGGCTATGACAAGTTTCATAAAACTGCGTGTGTGCGCGTGTGCGTGCGTGGGTGGGCGGGGATGAGTGTGAGTGTGCGCGCGTGTGCGTGTGTGTACGGGGGGGCGTGTGGCGTGTGTGTGCGTGTACGTGTGTGTCGTATTTACATTCATTGCTTACTCCTATTAGAAAACCTATGCAGCATCGATCATCTGGTTCTGTTTTACAGTAAATACAAATATTGGGAGTAGATGTTTTTTTCTGTGACTGTATTACTCGTTGGAATAGAGGTCTATGCTTCCTTCGATCAAGTGTTAGATCAGACGCAGGCTGAGTTATTATGCGATTCTTAAATATTTTAAATATGTTGCTTTTACATTTTTTTATTAGTAATGGTTTATGAAAAATATATATAAAAAATCAGATTACTTTACTAAAACGTTACGTTGCGGTTTGTGTACGTGACAATCAATTGCTACACGTGACCTTCGTCAAGCATAACCATTGCCAATAGTATTTATAATGGTAACGTATGGGCGGCATCATATATGCTATATCAAACTGATCCCATTTTGTGTGGAAACACCTGTGATATGCAAGAGGTTACGTGACGTGATAATGTTAGTGTACGCTGCGCACGCGTTTGATGATAATATACTATATTTTTGCTCTAAAATCAATAAGAAACTTTATATTATCGGTAATGTCTATGATAATATAAAGTCTTCTTCGGAAGGAGGGTGCAGATTAATACAAAAAAGAAATGTGACGATGACAACATTATATCCCCACAACACAATATCTTACACATATAAGTACGCTCTTTTTTCTCCCGTTAATCTCTCCCTCAGCCTCCCCTCTCTCCCTCTCCTTCCTTTATCCTTTCTTCCCTCCCTCTACCCCCTCACTACATCATCAGAATAATGTTTGTTAGTGCTAATATCACCCATCTATTTAATCCCTTATATAGAATACCATTATAAAGAAGTGTATTGGTGATTTGGCGCAGCAGCACCTCGACTGTGGATTGAATTACCTGTGAACATTCGTGCATCCGGGACATTGTGTATGTTTAGAAAGTGTTTAATTAAAGGCATATATTTTTATTAGAGATTTCAATTAATTCAAATTGTTTTGAAATGACGGACAATGCTTTAGAATTTCATTTTAGTGCCATACACGTTTTAATCAGTGTTTATGTTTTAGATTAATTTATAGATTTATACACACACACACACACACACATATATATATATATATATATATATATATATATATATATATATATATATATATACGCACACAGTTTTAGTAAAGGTTTTAATTTTATATTAATTCATATAATTTACATACCTAGTTTTAGTAGTATTCATCTTAAAAACAGTGTTTAATTTATTTTAAATTAATTTATATAATTTACATACAAAGGTTTAGTAGTACTTCTTAAAACCAAAAAATTAAAATGATTTATATTAATTTATATAATTTACATTTCTATTTATTAATATACATTTAGTATATTTCTTGTGCAGAGCAACGATCCGCCATGCGGGAATTAGCGCTATATAAAAAACATTATTATTATTAATATTTAAACCGTTCAGTGTCCATTTTTAGCAAATAGATGAAAGAAATGAACAAATGAGTAGCGCTGCAATCCGTTTTCGTTCTGATGCAGAATGTGTCAGAGTGAACAAGTTTGTGAGGTTGTTTTTTCTTTCTTTGTCTGTCTCTCTTCTGATTTACATCTCCCCATCACTTCCTTTTAAAAATACTCAACATTTTCTCCCTTCCTCCCTGATTGGCGGCCCCTCGCCGTCTCCCTCTCCCACTCCCTCACTTTCTTTATCCTCTACTATTTCCCTTCCCACTGTCCCTCTACACCCCTCTTCCTCCATACTTTCATCAACCAATCCTTTTTACCCCTCCCGTCATTCTAATTAAACCGCAATTCGGTACGGTCATGGGTATTTGCACATTCGACAAGAACAGCGAAGCTACTTGTGCCATTCAAGGCAAACTTGATTTGCCCGTGTGTAATACCTGTCTTGTTTCATTGTCAGTTTAACAATGCTTCACTGCCGTGGACATTCTTAGACTGACATGCGGCCTCCGACAATGGTATGTTCTTGGTCCCGCGCAAGAACGCAATAATTGACTGTCGCGTTGAACATGACAGTTGCTACAAACAAATGACTTAAGCGTTCGATCGAAAGCATGGATTTGTCGAATTTTAAGTGCAGTTGTAGTGGTAATGCAGTTCTCACGGTTTTCAGTACAAGACCAACTTCATGTGTTTACGGATGCTTCGTTTAGGGTCGGGTGCAGCGGATCGTATGATATTCAGCAAACGATACACATTTGACGCTCTATGTGGTTTGACAGTTGGTCTCGAATGAGCTGCACATGTTGCAGTTTGGGGAGACATCAGACATTGGGATATACAATTAGACACCAAAAAGAGAGCCACGACTGCTACAGACAATTGCTTTAAGGTAGGCCATGTGTGTAATGTTGTTTTAGAACGGCAACTGTTGGTAGTACATTACATTAGTTGCCATGTGGTACATGCAATGTCGACATTCTGTATCGCTAACATGCATAGTCAGAACAGCAAGGCATTACGGCAGACAAACATTATCATCATTATGCATAACTGTTAGCATCGTTCTACTGTGAATATAATTACACAGATAATACATTTCTCATTAATCAAAACATTACTTGGCAACATAGTTTATATGTAATGAATGGATCCACTTGCTGATTTGCGTCGATGTAAATCGTAGGTAAGCAGTGTATTTATTTATCAAACAAAATAACTAATAATGTTTTAATCCACCTGTGTTTATTATTTTAAATTATGAATTCTCGTATATCAAGGCGAGTTATATTATTCACTGTAGGGTGTAATGTATTATGTATCTGCGTTTAAAAATAATGCCTTATTTAATTTTATGAAGAAGGAAATGTCGGCGACGCCATATTGTTGCCCAACTTCCGCTATAGAACCATGAATCTGGTTAAGTCTACATTAATAATTATAGTTATGCATGTTAACATGTTTTATGTATTATATGATATAGCATGACATATAAGCGAAGTTGTAATGTAATGCTACCAAATAAATAACGTCAGATATATCAGCTTACGTGTTTTACAAGTTGACACCACAATTTCACCAGCTAAGGCTCGGCATGGGTTTATAAGCAAACAAAATGGCTACCTTCTGCAACTGAGTGTTCCGACCGCACGTGGCGGAAGGGGTTACCAGTGACGCTCATCCTATGGAGGTCACAACCGGTGCGGCGAACCGGGGTTTGGGCCAGGTAATTTCCTCCCATAGGAACACTTCCGGCGGAAGTCGGTCAGTTGTGAGAGAGTAAGGATTGTGACCAACCGTGCCAGGGAACGTTATGAGGAGCAACCGATGAGGTACCCCTGGCCGAACTAGTTACATTAGATTGTACTACAGGCTATATACCCAGTGTCTCCCACTTCCTCATTCCCTCTCTTTTGTTTTTCAAAGTTTTTTTCTTGTAGGAAACAGTTATACTCGCAACAGCACATTGACTTATTTTAAGGTATATTATAAATGTTTTAACAGCTTCAATCGTACACAACTCAGCCTCACGGTAAGCTTTAGTTAATTTGTTGTACGTACGTAAATATTATTGAAAGATATAAAAATGCTTGAACTCTCTTACATTTCAAATGTGGAACGTCCACGCCTAAGTATACGTCGCCTTGTATGTAACTACAAGGGGACGTACCTAATTATATGTTGGAATTATATTATGTTGTATTAAAAAATATTTATTTTAATATCTGTTGATATATTTCATGATTTTTTCATTCTATAGTAATAATTATTATATTTTTCGTATATCGCGCTTATCCAAATAACTGTTTTGGCTGGAATTATAATTGTAAAAGAATTAATACCATGCATAAAATCATCAATATTTTATTAATAGTAAATTTTTAAGATACAATCATTTCTACTATACAAAATAAACTACATTGTCTTTAGTCATCAATAAGTAAATAAATATAACTATGGTATATTAATAATAGTACATTGAATGTATGAATAAATAACTGCGATCATTCATTGTTAAGATACCTTTAAAAATGAGTTTGCATAAGTTTACACAGGTATAATATTACCTAGAATAACCTTTTCTTTGAGATATTCATTATTATTATTAATATTGTTTCTTAATAATTAAGAAACACAGTTAATACAAATACCCAGTCAGTATAATCGTGTACATTACCAACCTTTCATACGTGTACATAACACCTGCATCAACAAAACAACTATTAAATACACATAACAAAAATGTCGAACATACTTTGAACTTGCATAGTTTTCTTTTTATTATATATAATGTAGGATTATACATACATTATTCATTATTACACACACACACACACACACACACACACACACACACACACACACACACACACACACACACACACACACACACACACACACACACACACACACCACACGGACACACACATCCCACACACCACACAGACAGACACACAGACACACACGCCCGCACACCTAGCGAGTATTTTATTGAAGATAACGAACTAGAGGACATTTTGTATAGTGTTAGACGATGCTACATGTTCTGGTTTAATAATCATAACTCATGCTTGTAGGAAACAGTTATACTCGTTTTGTAATTTTTCTGGCAAAAACAATCTTTGAAATTAGGTGTTGGGCAGCTATAATGACGTCATATGAAGAGTTCAAAACCACAACTAGCAGGCTTGTCCATACAAATGAGTTGGTGCATGCTTTTACAGATCGTGTACTAATTATTATGTATTCCTGTCAGTTCATGTACTTGTATATTAATTTTCTAATAATACAGTTGTGACATAATACAGTTGTGACTGATTGCAGTCAGAATACTGTTTTAATGCAAAAGCACTGCTAAATGTTTCTCTAAACCAATTTTTTTTCACTTGTACAGTTTAGGGTAATGTCGGTTCAGTGTTGTGTGTGGTAGGTTCATACCCTGCTGGTGTTCTTTATGCAAACACTACATGTTGTGTGCACACACATTGATTCCATTTCATCAGTTCAGGTGGTTTTGTGATATCTTAGAAATGTATTAACTGTAGTCAAACTTATAATGTGTGTGTGTGTGTGTGTGTGTGTGTGTGTGTGTGCGTGCGTGCGTGCGTGCGTGCGTGTGTGTGTGTGATTGTGTGGGTGTGTGTGTGTGGGTGTGTGTGTGTGTGTGTGGTGTGGTGTGTGTGTGAGAGTGAGTGAGTGAGTGTGTGTGTGTGTGTGTGTGTGTGTGTGTGTGTGTGTGTGTGTGTGTGTGTGTGTGTGTGTGGTGTGTGGTGTGTGTGAGAGTGAGTGAGTGTGTGTGTGTGTGTGTGTGTGTGTGTGTGTGTGTGTGTGTGTGTGTGTGTGTGTGTGTGTGATTGTGTGGGTGTGTGGGTGTGTGTGTGTGGTGTGTGGTGTGTGTGTGAGAGTGAGTGAGTGAGTGTGTGTGTGTGTGTGTGTGTGTGTGTGTGTGTGTGTGTGTTTGTGTAAGCAGGAATATGAACTTCGTCTTGATAAATGTTGCCAAACAAAGAGGGATTAATATACGTCAGAGTTCTGCCAAGTCATCAAGTTAAATACAACAATCATAACTCTTGTTGAGATCAACTTAGAATATGTTGAGGACTGCAGTAATGATATTAAGAAGTCAAGGGGTAAGTAAGACCCATATCCCAGTGTTGCAATGTTGTACGCGTTTAATGAACTGTATCAACAAAGTAATGTTTGCCATTTATGAAATGTTTTGACAATTATGTTTCAGTAAATTTGAATCTTTTTTCCAAGGGAGTGGAATTGTTTTTGTGTAAATAACATGTGAACGTTCACAGCAGAGAGGTTAGAGAATAAATATGAAACTATATAGTAATATGTTACGGTTGATCTAATTTCTTAGTTGCTCTGTAACATATAAATAAGAAAAATCCATATAAATGAAACCATGACCATACATTCTGAAATCCCTTCCACCTTTATATAAAACCGACATTTGTATAATTCTTACTTCACTACGCCCACTCATTCTTCTAGCCATACATTTATTTTTGGGATCTAGATTGCCTTGGGAATGGAACATAGCAACAGGAGGTCATGTTTATTAAGTAATCGTTTTTATGGGTTCAACACACATTAATGTTGTACTTTTACACAAAAACCTATATTACTAGTCACTACTCAACCCCTGGCACATACACATATTGTGCACAGATAGGCATTAGCATTCTGCATTTGTTAACATAAATTGATATTAAGGATAAAATAGCAGAAGTTCAAGAAGTTTTCAGAAGTGCCCAATTTCTAAAATCGATTGATTGATGGTGACCTTGGATTAATGCAAACTACACCAGTTCGCAACTCTACGACAGGAATAATCGTAACGGTGAGATGCAGGGCTTTCTAATTATGTAAAATTTAAGTGGTGGTGTAAAAATCGATCTGTTAGAGAGATCTGCCACTCCCCTAATATATCAGTTACACATATGTAAAGCTGGACCAGGAAAGAAATAACCACTAACTCTTGCACTTCGATATATCTGATAATTTATTTAACAAGACATTTGCCACAGTGGCAACAACCGATGGACAAACAAATAAACTTATCCTCATGACATGTATAGTTTGTTGTAAAAGTTCACATCATATAAACTAATAAAATGTATGCCATGAGAACACGCAATATTTGTATATAACAATAACATGTAGGTAGGTGCATACTATACAATGAAGCAAGATGGACCGAAATTGAAACAAATAATGGTTACCTTAACATTTAAAATAAAATTACTACATATGACTGATCATAACAATTGTGTTACAAGAAATCAAAACAACATCACAATTATAAAAGCATGCAAGTTATAATGTATACAGTGTACCAAGCTTTATCATAAACTTACGACGTATACAAAGCATATAATAAACTAAGCAATAAATAATAAACTAGTGAATGAAAAAGTGATACCATCATAAAGATGGTAGTCGTTCATACATTTTACCACATTAAAGAGTCAGAAATTAAAATGTATACTAAAATACTGCTGCACTGATCCTGATGATAAATAAGTTGAGCTTCTATAAAACAGTTTGTCTCGCATGCACAGTTATGTAAAATATAAAATAAAAATAAAAATTATGTGGAAGTATACAATACTATAAGTGGAAGTATGCAACACTATCAGTGGAAGTATAGAATACTGTCAGCGGAAGTATATATAATACTATCAGTATACAATACTATCAGTGGAAATACACAATACTACATTCAATGTATTCTGTTGGTGCTACACAGCTTTGGTTGAGGGTCAGAGTTCCATTTGTAGACTCACTTTTGAATATTCAAAGAAACAGTAGGTCCATTACAAAAGATCACAGTACAGACCCTCAGTCTCAATGGCCCCTCCCCGGCATATACCTCTGGAATTATGCAATTTTTTCAGAATAAATTCATAATCAAAACTTGTAATTTACATCAGTTTCCATAGACCCGTGGCACTTCTTGGCAACATATTGGTCATAATGTCTCAGGTACAGACACGAAAACTAACTAGTTTTAAGCTATTTCATTTACATGTAATTCACATGATTAATACGGCATTCGGCCGATGTTCTTAAATTTACCCGATGCGATTCAGCCCTTCTGCTGAAACAGTAAACTTGGTGAGAGATGCCATCTACTTCCGTCCACATGACCAACTTGGTTGTCGATTCACGACGATGGACCCTTTTCAGCAATGTTTGATGCACTCCCGGCTGAGTGCAGCCTCCGACTACTGTGACGATTCGGTGAGTATGCTCGCTTTGGATATGCCCCCTCACTTGGATATGCCCCCTCACTTGGATACGCCCCCTCACTGGTCAGTCTGTCTGTGTCCTGTTGACCACAGAAGGGTAGCGAATCAGACAAGAGGTCATCATGGCATCAGTTTGGAATGCTATGCCAACTATTTTCACTTCTAAAACTTTACTTTGATCTTCTAAGGCATCTGTAAAGATGCTTATTTAATTCACGGAAGCATTTTTGCTGTAATTTATTAAATATTTAGTTTTAATTAATTAATTAATTTCTAAGTGTTATAACTGAATGAACTGCTTTTATGTATTTATTTTGCACTATAATTTGTTATTATAAACGAATGTCATTAAATTATGTATTTATATAGTTACATGTTTTCTTATTTCGTATTATATTTTATGTTAAGTACTAAATTGCTGTAGATATGGAACTATACAAAATAAATATTATTATTTCACATCACAAATCGTGTTTCGAGTTCATAGTGTATGAACGGATTAAAGTG
Source organism: Oasisia sp. SBJ-2009 (assembly GCA_964017155.1). Taxonomy (NCBI): domain Eukaryota; kingdom Metazoa; phylum Annelida; class Polychaeta; order Sabellida; family Siboglinidae; genus Oasisia; species Oasisia sp. SBJ-2009. The sequence continues at coordinate 23,591,483 of OZ024857.1, read as the reverse complement.
GCTTCCTTGATTAAATCCAATTTTTTTGGTGTCCAAATATAAATATGTAATCTAAATAAATTTATTTAATATATGTCAGTGATTTAATGCTCTAAAGTCTTCCGGGTTTTTGAGAGAATAAGGAAGTCAACAACAGGAAACAGGACAATCACATCGTGATGCAAGAATATTTGAATTGAATATTCTACAATTAAATAAGTAAGCAGTTTTTCAATTGATTTTATCAAAGCTACACTTTAAAATCACAGACACAAGCTTGCATGTGGTAATGAATACTTTGTAGATTTGCTTTTCTGTAAAAATAACTGAACACGAGATGAAAGCAAGATAGATTACAATCGAGTCCACCTTTGCACCAATGCACTATTACGCCCCAGAATACCATGCTAAGATGTCATCACAAGCTGTCAGCTTGTCAGCACAACAAGCTGTCAGCATCACTCCCTTACCTGCATATCAAACTCTCCCGCCGGAGTCGGAGTTCGGGAGCGGTTCAACAGGACATCACTAGATGGCGTAGTAGGTCGATGTGAATCACCTTGGCATAGAACCTGTCGAGAAACAATGTCATATAGCAACAACTGTGTTGATTATGAACACAGGTCGTCTAGCTGTTGAAATACCAGACATTTGTCTCTCATATGTCAGCGTATAGCAAATGTAATTTCAAGTCTTCAAGTATTTACTGCTAAAACGTGATGTTTCACTATACTGCAGTTGTAACGTGACTATATGCTAAAGTAGTAAGTTAACAAAATAAATATGACAAATAGACAAATACAATTAACTGTATATTTTAAGTGTACATTAAAACGATGAGTAAATTAATAAAATAAATATAATAAATAGATACAAATTATTTGTACATTGAATTTCACGGTCATGCAATGTAAAGGATACTACACTGTGAGCTAAAATAATACGTTAATAAAATATTAGAATAAATAGATCAATAAAAGTATTAGTACATTAAATAAAAAAAACAGGTAGTCCATGAATCATTAACACTAAAACAACCTACTGCAATGTCAATGTCTGAATGACTGGGATGGCGTTAACAGTTTTGCATTAAAAACAATTACCAAGAAGACACTCAAATACACAGCCACCCCAAATAATGCCCCATGAAACATTAAATGAAAACAATTGGCCCAATGATTTGAGAGCATAGAGAAAAATAACACCCAACGTGGCATAACTGACGAGGAAACCATCTTTGTGGGACGGAACAAGGGAAAGGATGTATAAAGCACTGAAGGTCAAGTGAAGGTCACCTGTTCAAGGTTATTCAGCTTCCGTTGCAGCTGCTAGATGCTGTCATGTGACACCTGTCTCCGACTCTCCATCACCTCAGCGTGACGACTCATCTTCTGCTCAAGCTGTAACAAACACGTTACAGTGTTACAGATGTAACACCGTTACATGCACTCCTGTGTGTGTTAAAGGCATAATCATGTTACAGACACACTTGTGTTACAGACACACTTTTGTTACAGACACACTTGTGTTACAGACACACTTGTGTTAAAAGACACACTTGTGTTACATACACACTTGTGTCACAGACACACTTGTGTTAAAAGACACACTTGTGTTACAGACGTACTTGTGTTAAAAGACACACTTGTGTTACATACACACTTGTGTTAAAAGACACACTTGTGTTGAAAGACATACTTGTGTTACATACACACTTGTGCTACAGACACACTTGTGTTAAAAGACACGCATGTCGTACAGATACACTTGTGTTAAAAACACACTTGTGTTACAGACACGTGTGTTAAAAGACAGGCTTGTGTTACAGACACACTTGTGTTAAAATACACACTTGTGTTACAGACACACTTGTGTTACAGATACACTTGTGTTACAGACACACTTGTGTTACAGATACACTTGGGTTACGCATGTAAGTTTTACATATAAACTTGTGTTAGACATTATAGACATGTTACAAACATGTTTGTCACACAGACATGTTTGTACACTGATACACGTGAACAATCATTGCCAAGTAATGCAGACAATCTCACAGGTTGTTTTGACACCTCTTGTGATAATAATAATAATTATGTTTGTTAACATAGCACTTTTTAAGTAATTAAATGCCAACCAAATCAAAGCGCTTCACATTAACATGATGTGTTGACTAATAATCTAAAATATAAATGAATTAAATACATAAGCTAAAATCAAATAAATAAACTAAGATAAATAATTAAGTAAGTTAAGATAAAAAAAAAATAATAAATATGTTAAGATAAGTAAACAAAATTAATAAAATAGGGTGTAAAAATACAGTTTCAAACAGAACAATTTAAAACCAGTCAATGCTATGAAATATAAACCAGTGCCATCAAGGCATTTAATACAAACGAAATAGATAAGTTTTGAGTTGTTTCAGGAAAGTTGCCAATGTTCCAGTTGACCACTTCACATATGTCTCTACACAAAGGTTCCACCATTGTGTCAGTGACATCTCTGAGACGTTGACAGAACTAGTCACCTTCAGCTGGTATTGTTGTTCTTCAAAGTAGTTAGTGTTTCCCTTTGCCGTTGCGTCCTGTGGCACTGGGGTGTTGGCGCCACTCCGGATCTGAAACAGAACACACCAATCATTGATCGGTTCGTGTTGTAAGTTCACAAAGACATTCCATTAACATGTTTCACTCTCAAGGTTTCACTCTCAGTGATTCACTCCCGAGGTTCTGACTTAGTGGCCATTGTGACAATGGATGACTGGCCGCTTGAGTGGACAGTGACCACAACAACAATCTTATAATTTAACAGAAATATATCTCAGCCAGGTCCAACAGTTGGGATCTGAACAGAAAACGAGATCCCCATGAACCTTGCCACAGAAAACATATAGTGTTCACTTAATAAAACAAGTAATGTTTAGCAATAGTGGTAGCTTCTAGTATTTCTTGCATCAAGCCTTTATTAATATTATTATTTTAACAAGGAGAATAAACCACATTTTCAATAAAATATAAAATATAAATTTCGATGACATTTTTCTTCATCGCTGGGAAATGATCGTTTAAAAGTGCGACAAATCTTAAGAAAAAGACAGAAACACAAGCGTGACGAAGCGTGACGAAGCGTGACGACACGTGCATGCATGCGAGAGAGTTACCACGACGAGGGTTTGTTTGAGCACGCTCAGATGCTCCTGCAGGTTGTCCTTCTGGTCGTGGAGCTGCTCCAGCTCCGTGGCCGTCTCGATGCGGGATCGCTCCAGCTCCAGCATCCCCTCCGTCACCTCCTGGGCACACAGGCGATAGGGTGACTCACAGATAGGGTGAGAGTGAGATAGGGTGTGGGTGAGATAGGGTGAGTGAGATAGGGTCAGAGTGAGATAGGGTGAGTGAAATAGGATGAGAGTGAGATAGGGTGTGAGTGAGATAGGATGAGTGAGATAGGGTGTCCAGGCAATAGGGTGTCTGGGGGAATAGGGTGACAAGCTGATAGGATGTCTTGACAATAGAGTGACAGGCTGATGGGGTGCTTGGCAAAAGGGTGACATGGTGGTAGGGTGTCTGGGCTATTTGCCAATGTAAAATCCCCCATTGCTTCAAAAAGTCAACTATCATTCCTGTTCCCAAAAATTCTACAGTCTCTTGTTGAAATGCTTGGTTCTCCAGTTTTTAATTCAATTATCGACCCATTGCTTGACCGATTTCTGTTTGCATATCGTGAAAATAGATCTGTCAATGATGCTGTCTGACAACAGCAGTGATGACAACAACTTGAGAGACAACAGCAGTGATGACAACAACGTAAGAGACAACAGCAGTGATGACAACAACTTGAGAGACAACAGCAGTGATGACAACAACGTAAGAGATAACAGCAGTGATGACAACAACGTAAGAGACAACAGCAGTGATGACAACAACGTAAGAGACAACAGCAGTGATGACAACAACTTGAGAGACAACAGCAGTGATGACAACAACGTAAGAGACAACAGCAGTGATGACAACAACGTAAGAGACAACAGCAGTGATGACAACAACTTGAGAGACAACAGCAGTGATGACAACAACGTAAGAGACAACAGCAGTGATGACAACAACGTAAGAGACAACAGCAGTGATGACAACAACTTGAGAGACAACAGCAGTGACGACAACAACGTAAGAGACAACAGCAGTGATGACAACAACTTGAGAGACAACAGCAATAATGACAACAACTTGAGAGACGACAGCAGTGATGACAACAACTTGAGAGACAACAGCAGTGATGACAACAACGTAAGAGACAACAGCAGTGATGACAACAACTTGAGAGACAACAGCAGTGATGACAACAACTTGAGAGACAACAGCAGTGATGACAACAACGTAAGAGACAACAGCAGTGATGACAACAACTTGAGAGACAATAGCAGTGATGACAACAACTTGAGAGACAACAGCAGTGATGACAACAACGTAAGAGACAACAGCAGTGATGACAACAACTTGAGAGACAACAGCAGTGACGACAGCAAAGTAAGAGACAACAGCAGTGATGACAACAACGTAAGAGACAACAGCAGTGATGACAACAACTTGAGAGACAACAACAGTGATGACAACAACTTGAGAGACAGCAGCAGTGATGACAACAACGTAAGAGACAACAGCAGTGATGACAACAACGTAAGAGACAACAGCAGTGATGACAACAACTTGAGAGACAACAACAATGATGACAACAACTTGAGAGACAACAGCAGTGATGACAACAACGTAAGAGACAACAGCAGTGATGACAACAACTTGAGAGACAACAGCAGTGATGACAACAACGTAAGAGACAACAGCAGTGATGACAACAACGTAAGAGACAACAGCAGTGATGACAACAACTTGAGAGACAACAGCAGTGATGACAACAACTTGAGAGACAACAGCAGTGATGACAACAACGTAAGAGACAACAGCAGTGATGACAACAACGTAAGAGACAACAGCAGTGATGACAACAACTTGAGAGACAACACCAGTGATGACAACAACTTGAGAGACAACAGCAGTGATGACAACAACGTAAGAGACAACAGCAGTGATGACAACAACTTGAGAGACAACAACAGTGATGACAACAACTTGAGAGACAACAGCAGTGATGACAACAACGTAAGAGACAACAGCAGTGATTACAACAACTTGAGAGACAACAGCAGTGACGACAACAAAGTAAGAGACAACAGCAGTGATGACAACAACGTAAAAGACAACAGCAGTGATGACAACAACGCAAGAGACAACAGCAGTGATGACAACAACGTAAGAGACAACAGCAGTGATGACAACAACGCAAGAGACAACAGCAGTGATGACAACAACGTAAGAGACAACAGCAGTGACAAAGAACAGAATGAGAAGTGTGAGCCGCGGACCAGGCAGATCAAGAGTGTCACTCACTGTTTTGATTTCGTCCTTGAGTTCTCGCAGTGTGTCCTCCAGTTTATGTTCCCGGCTGGACAGGTCCTCCTGGGATTGCAGCTGGAGGGAAGAGACGGATGGGATCAGGGGACAACAGGGACAGACAGGGACATCGGGTCATTTGGTGGGCCACAACCAGCTGGGCCAGGAGCAGACAGGGACAGGAGTGTTGTCAAAAGTACATAAATGTGTTTTGTACATTCATGTATGTGTGTGTGTGTGTGTGTGTGTGTGTGTGTGTGTGTGTGTGTGTGTGTGTGTGGTGTGTGGTGTGTGTGGTGTGTGTGGTGTGTGTGCATGCGTGCGTCCGTGCGTGCGTGCGTGCGTGCGTGCGTGCGTGCGTGCGTGCGTGCGTGCATGTATGTGTGTGTGTGTCTGTCTTGTGTGGTGTGTGTATGTGTGTGTGTCTGTCTTGTGTGGTGTGTGTATGTGTGTGTGTCTGTGTGTGTGTTGTGTGTGTATGTGTGTGTGTGTGTGTGTATGAGTGTGTGTGTGTGGCACCACTCTACCCACCGGCACCACTCTACCCATTGGCACCACTCTACCCATTGGCACCACTCTTCCCACTGGCACCGCTCTACCCACTGGCACCGCTCTATCCACTGGCACCGCCCTATGCACCGGCACCGCTCTACCCACCGGCACCGCTCTACCCACCGGCACCGCTCTACCCACCGGCACCGCTCTACCCACCGGCACCACTCTACCCACCGGCACCACTCTACCCACCGGCACCGCTCCACCCAGTGGCACCGCTCTACCCACCGGCACCACTCTACCCACTGGCACCACTCTACCCACGGGCACCGCTCTACCCACCGGCACCGCTCTACCCACCTGCATCGCTATACCCACCGGCACCGTTCTACCCACTGGCACTGCTCTGCCCACTGGCACCGCTCTACCCACTGGCACCGCTCTGCCCACTGGCACCGCACTACCCACTGGCACCGCTCTACCCACTGACACCGCTCTACCCACCGGCACCGCTCTACCCACCAGCACCGCTCTACCCACCGGCACCGCTCTACCCACCGGCACCACTCTACCCACGGGCACCGCTCTGCCCACTGGCACCACTCTACCCACTGGCACCACTCTACCCACTGGCACCGCTCTGCCCACTGGCACCGCTCTACCCACCGGCACCGTACTACCCACTGGCACCGCTCTGCCCACTGGCACCACACTACCCACTGGCACCGCACTGCCCACCGGCACCGCACTACCCACTGGCACCGCTCTGCCCACCGGCACTGCACTGCCCACCGGCACCGCACTACCGCTTCTAATAATCATTTATTATATGAAAAAGCTGGGTACAAACTTGTCTCTATACTACACTATCTACAAACGTGTTTAGAAGACATGTCTCAGTGTCAGTCTCACCTGGTCTCTATACTACACTATCTACAAACGTGTTTAGAAGACATGTCTCAGTGTCAGTCTCACCTGGTCTCTATACTACACTATCTACAAACGTGTTTAGAAGACATGTCTCAGTCTCAGTCTCACCTGGTCTCTATACTACACTATCTACAACTGTGTTTAGAAGACATGTCTCAGTCTCAGTCGCACCTGGTCTCTATACTACACTATCTACAAATGTGTTTAGAAGACATGTCTCAGTCTCAGTCTCACCTGGTCTCTATACTACACTATCTACAAACGTGTTTAGAAGACATGTCTCAGTCTCAGTCTCAGTCGCACCTGGTCTCTATACTACACTATCTACAAATGTGTTTAGAAGACATGTCTCAGTCTCACCTGGTCTCTATACTACACTATCTATAAACGTGTTTAGAAGACATGGCTCTGTCTCAGTGTCAGTCTCACCTGGTCTCTATCCTCCAGGTTGTGTCTGAGACTTGTCACTTCATCCTCCAGTTGCTGTATCCTCAGAGCCCTGTCAGACGACTCCTGGACACACAACATTACGTGTTATACAGACAGCAGGGGCAGACTGGCAGGACCAGTGTGACACCGACACCATAAGTATCATGACGTCATGATGCCATGAGTATCATGGTGTCATGTGACACTGATGTCATGAGTATCATGGCGTCATGTGACACTGATGTCATGAGTACCATGGCATCATGATGCCATGAGTATCAATGCGTCATGTGAAACTGATGCCATGAGTATCATGGCATCATGTGACACTGATTACATGAGTATCATGGTGTCATGTGACACTGATGACATGAGTATCATGGCATCATGTGACACTGACGCCATGAGTATCATGGCGTCAGGTAACACTAATGTCATGAATATCATGGTGTCATGTGACACTGACACCATGAGTGTCATGGCGTTATGTGACACGAACATCAAGAGTATCATGGCATCACGCACAGTGTTTCTTAACCCATGGTAAATTCTGTGTTAGCAAATGTAGTTTTCTTAATAAATTAAAATTACTTTGGCACATACTGTGTGAAGCTGATTGATCAAAATGTTGTGTTTCACATCCTTGTTTCAAAAGTAAGTTAATTTCTTACAAAACAACCAAATGTTGGATCCTTGAACAATTTGTTCCACAAATAAAATGTAATTTAAGATATTCCTGTCAAACAAAATATACACCCAAAATTGTCCTCAGTGTTGCTTTTTATTTTAGTAAAATTGTATTCTTGAGTTGAGTATAGTTGCCCATAATAAGTGTATATCACATTGTAGCTAAGTCTAGGACATATTCGCATTAGTACGCTTTCCTAATGCATTAGAAACAGCTTCCATGTTACATTGTGAAATAAAGTTACTCTGACTCTTACTGTCAGCTTTAAGCTGAATGTGTATTTGGTTACTAAGCAGTCAACGTTTTGTTACCATGGAGACCTAAACTAATGTATTTGGTTACCAAGCAGTCAACGCATGGAGACCTGAACTAATGTCTATGGTTACTAAGCAGTCAACATTTCGTTACCATGGAGACCTGAACTAATGTATGTGGTTACTAAGCAGCCAATGTTTCATTATCATGGAAACCTGTGTTCGTAAACTGGTGAGTTCCTCGCATGACCTTGACAAGGCTGTCATTAATTCATCCTTCTCAGCATCCCTCTTGGCAATCTCTCGCGCTGAGAACACAACAGACAAACACGTCTTTACAAGACTGTCAGTAAATAACCCAAAGTGACGATAAATGGATGAACAACCAGTCAATCTCATTGCCCCCCCCCCCACACTTCCCTCCCATTAACAATTACATGGTCTAGTGACTGGAGTCTAACTGAAAAAAGAGGAAACACCTCGATATCATAAACGCAGAATGTCTGATATTCATAAATAATAAATTTTAGATATGCACCTAACCGAGAGTTGATTATGAATTTAAATGTAATCACATTAAACTGTTGTATAAAGTTAATGACTTAAATTAAATTAATTGCATTACTGAAGTTAATAAATAAACAAGTGAATTGAATTGAACCCACGCCTTGTGTTAACCCACCAAGATTCTGGACTTTCTCGTCGAGTCCAACAAAGTTCTCCTGAGTCTTCTGTTGTCTCTCAGCCTCGATCTGAAACACACCAGTGATGCACAGGTCATGTGGCATGTGGTAACACTCCACACAGTATTACTATATTGAAATAATAGCCCCAATAAAAGCAAGCAAATAGAGCAAAATCACATATAAATTATAGAATACATAATTACCATGAGTTTGTGTGTGTGTGTGTGTGTGTGTGTGTGTGTGTGTGTGTGTGTGTGTGTCTATGGTGTGTGCGTGTGGTGTGTGCGGGTATGTGTGTATGTGTGCATGAGTGTGTGCCTGTGTATGCATGCATGCATGCACACATGTGTGTATGTGCATGGCATCAATTACGTAAACTACCCACTGCAGTGATAACACGTGTTTGCAGGCTCTAATCACCACCTGCCTTTGTACAAGCGTGGGATATGAATGAGTGGTTTCCCTAGCCACCAGGGGGACACAGAGAGAGGAGTGGGGACCAGTGTCCACGCCACTAGACAGACAGGAGCCAGGGCCAGGAGAAGACAGACAGGTTCAAAGTTCACTCTTGGCACTTCAACGAGTAATTAGAATTGCACAATCTAATTTAAAACCTCGTCATGAGTGAATCTTTCCAACTGATTCATCAGACTGGACAGGTCAGTGAGGACACTTGAGGAACATCTGCACACAAACGCACGCACGCACGCACGCACGCACGCACGCACGCACGCACGCACGCACGCACGCACGCACACACTCACACTCACACTCACACTCACATTCTCACTCACTCACTCACTCACTCACTCACTCACTCACTCACTCACTCACTCACTCACTCACTCACTCACTCACACACACACACACACACACACACACACTCACTCACTCACTCACTCTCACTCTCAGTCTCACTCACTCACTCACTCACTCACTCACTCACTCACTCACTCACTCACTCACTCACTCACACACACCCACACCACACACACACACACACACTCACTCACTCACTCTCACACACACACACACACACACACACACACACACACACACACACACACACACACACACACCAGTTGAGATTTACTTTACGACCTGAAAAAAACTAAAAACAGACAAGTGGCACCTATTTTCAAGCCACGACTGACACCTTTTTTGCTCTTTACTTCATTCTTTTACCCGTCGACCACCAGTCCACCCATATTTCTACCCGTCCACAACAGGTTTTACCCATCCAAATGACGGGTGGATGGGTCTCTGCATAAAGCTATGATATCAGCGTGTGTTGGTAGCACAAGGAATACGTGTGTATTAAAATCCAACGAATGTGGATGAATAAAGCGATTAACAACATATAAGCTGAACAGAAACAAGTACACATGAAGTTAATTCAATGTGTATTTAAATATAATAATTTGGTAAACAATGTTGATGTGTTATAAAGAAAGTGTACATCTAAATGTGTCAACTAAGACGTACTGAAGTATGCTGCAGCTTGTGAAGACAGAAACAGGTTGTGAAAGACGGCATTCAAGGTGCATTCAAGGCAGGAGGGATCATCGCCACAGATCATTTTCAAAACATAAATTCTATGTTTGTTGACAACGGAATCACAAGACCAGTTTCAAAGCAGTGCTAAAATCATTGAACAAAGTGAACAAACTTTGTTGTTAGGCCAAATAGCTTGCGTGTTGATATTTTTATGCTGTTATATATATAGAGCCACTCCACTTTTACCATTGTTCGCCAATACATGTTAAAAATAGGTGTTTGTCCAATTGTTTCACCAAAGTCAAATGACTTAGTTGATCAAATTACCCAGCTCACCATTAATCTGAAATGCAATAGGTTTAAAGATGAAATTTAAGAGGGATCTTTAATTATGGCATGTATCCATGCTCTTATGTGCTTCCTTGAAAACAAACACAAATATCTGCTTTGAAAATGATTAATGATTGGAGACAATGTGAATTACTATCGCCACTAGCGGGTGCCAAAGATTGTGGTAAATGACACGGCAGGCATGCACAGGATTAATACGGACAAGCTACCTTCGCACGTTCAACATTGTCAGTAGCATAACGCAATTCACACTCTTTCGCAGCAAGTTCTCTGGATACTTGACAAAAGCTGGAGTTAACTGTCGTTAACATCTGAAAGAAGTTGGTTCGCGTCACAAAAATTAATGACTGAATCAACACCATTATCTAAACCAACCACATGACCTAGCAACCAGATCCATGAAAAAAGGGCACCAGAAACGTGCAGCTATGAGACATTCTGCTGTATATTTTGCCAACAATTTTGGCATTATAAAAACGTATATTTTACAGAAATATCTGTACGATAGTTTCAAATGTTTATCATGCAAGACTAAATTTTTTTTGTAATGACACAAAATAAGTGTTGTAACAAAAAGTTAATGTTAGGAATCAGAAATGAAGTATTCCCAGAAAAAAGTTTGTATTAGTTATGAGTGACATTAGTACTAAATGTATAGTATGCATTAGTAGTTAAACATATATTAGTGATTAGACATAATAATTGTTATTAGTAACAAATATTAGTGATGAAACAAATTGATAAAAACGTGCAGGTTTGTTTTTCGTATGGTCACACAACTTCTTTTCCTCCTTACATCTGGTAAGTAGCTAAAGGCCAATAGTTTGCCAACATTTCGCCTTCAACCCATTTTTTTTTTTTTTAATAGTCATCAACACCAGCACAGAAACGTATGCATAATTGTATTGTGTTTTAATGCAAAAAATCCACTTTTGACAGTCAATTAAATTATTTTCTGGTAGAACAATTAATTAAGCTAATGAAAATTAACTGACGAGACATTGCTAAGATAGATTTAGTAACATTGTTAGAGCTGAGACGAACACAGCTGAATTGGTGCAAAGACGAATTAGTTGCTGTCAATATCTTATGATGTGTCAAGAGCATCTCATTGCTGGAGTCGACTTACCTGCTCCAGTAGCTCCACTTGGCTCTCAGCTGCCTGTAGACTAGAGTGGAGCTCCTCCAGCTCACCAGTGTGCTCTGAAATGTTTCGCCACAAAAACTCACGAGTCTGTTTGGAAATATTCGGGCTGAAATATGTTACAAACTGTCAAAGTGACATGTCTATAATAACAATCACATCTGTAACAAAATATATAAAATAATACACTGTATGTATATTATGCACCAATTTGCAGATTACAATATAAAAATAATACAGTGCATAGCTACTAATATTCAATAATAATGATGGATCTCACTTAATTATTTTTACAATATCAGTGACAATATATGTCACCTACACTTAGTTTTAGTGACAATATCTCACATGCACTTTGTTTTACACTATCAGTGAAGATATCTCACCTCCAATTTGTTTTACAATATCAGTGAAGATATCTCATCTCCAAGTGTTTCACGATATCAGTGAAGATATCTCACATACATTTAGTTTTACAATATCAGTGAAGGTATCTCACATACATTTAGTTATACAATATCAGTGAAGGTATCTCACATACATTTAGTTTTACAATATCAGTGAAGATATCTCACATACATTTAGTTTTACGATATCGGAGAATATATATCACATACATTTAGTTTCACAATATCAGTGAAGATATCTCACATACATTTAGTTTTACAATATCAGTGAAGGTATCTCACAAAATAATTATAGTTTTTTATATAGCGCTAATTCCCGCAAGGCGGATCGATGCGCTGCACAAGAGATATACTAAATGTATATTAATAAATAGTAATATAAATTATATAAATTAATATAAATCATATTACTTTTTGGTTTTAAGATGCACTAGTAAACCTTTGTATGTAAATTATATCAATAAATTAAAAATAAATTATACACTGTTTTTAAGATGTATAGTACTAAAACTTGGTATGTAAATTATATAAATTAATCTGAAATTAAAACCTTTACTAAAACTCTGTATATAAATTTATATATATAGATTTAGATATATAGATTTAGATATATAGGTTTAGATATATATATATATAGATTTATATATATATATATATATATATATATATATATATATATATATATATATATATATAAATTAATCTAAAACATAAACACTGATTAAAACGTGTATGACATTAAAAATAAATTCTTAAGCAATGCACATACATTTAGTGTTACAATATCAGTGAAGGTGTCTCACCATGTACACTGGCCCTGACTGTGGTCAGGTCCCTATCCACAGCCCCCTTCCTGTCCCTCCCCTCATCCAGGGCAGCCTCAATCTGCCGCAGCTCTCCGTCCAGACGCTCCAGCTTTAACCTTCTGCTCTTCACTCTCTCCTCAATCTGCTGCTCCGTTCTGCAACCACAGAAGAAAAGGGTTAAGAGATGTGGTTAAAATTGATCAGTATGTTCAAGTTGACTGAATCATCTCAATTTGAAGTTTCACAGTAAGTGTTAATATGACTGAGATCAGCCTCGCATGCCGGGGAGATCACCCTCGCATGCCGGGGAGATCAGCCTCGCATGCCGGAGAGATCAGCCTCGCATGCCGGGGAGATCAGCCTCGCATGCCGGGGAGATCAGCCTCGCATGCCGGGGAGATCAGCCTCGCATGCCGGGGAGATCACCCTTGCATGCCGGGGAGATCAGCCTCGCATGCCGGGGAGATCAGCCTCGCATGCCGGGGAGATCACCCTTGCATGCCGGGGAGATCAGCCTCGCATGCCGGGGAGATCACCCTCGCATGCCGGGGAGATCAGCTTCGCATGCCGGGGAGATCACCCTCGCATGTTGGGGAGATCACACTCGCATACCAGGGAGATCACCTTCGCATGCCAGGGAGATCACCCTTGCATGCCGGGGAGATCAGCCTCGCATGCCGGGGAGATCAGCCTCGCATGCCGGGGAGATCAGCCTCACATGCCGGGGAGATCAGCCTCGCATGCCGGGCAGATCAGCCTCACATGCCGGGGAGATCACCCTCGCATGCCAGGGAGATCAGCTTCGCATCCCGGGGATATCAGCCTTGCATGCCAGGGAGATCACCCTCGTATGCCGGGGAGATCACCCTCGCATGCCGGGGAGATCACCCTCGCATATTGGGGAGATCACCCTCGCATGTTGGGGAGATCACACTCGCATACCAGGGAGATCACCTTCGCATGCCAGGGAGATCACCCTTGCATGCCGGGGAGATCAGCCTCGCATGCCGGGGAGATCAGCCTCGCATGCCGGGGAGATCAGCCTCACATGCCGGGGAGATCAGCCTCGCATGCCGGGCAGATCAGCCTCACATGCCGGGGAGATCACCCTCGCATGCCAGGGAGATCAGCTTCGCATCCCGGGGATATCAGCCTTGCATGCCAGGGAGATCACCCTCGTATGCCGGGGAGATCACCCTCGCATGCCGGGGAGATCACCCTCGCATATTGGGGAGATCACCCTCGCATGTCGGGGAGATCACCCTCGCATGCCGGGGAGATCACCCTCGCATGTCGGTGAGATCACCCTCGCATGCCAGGGAGATCACCCTCGCATCCCGGGGAGATCACCCTTGCATGTCGGTGAGATCACCCTCGCATGCCGGGGAGATCACCCTCGCATGCCGGGGAGATCACCCTCGCATGCTGGGGAGATCACCTTCGCATGCCGGGGAGATCACCATCGCATGCCAGGGAGATCACCCTCGCCTCACCTTACTCGACTAAGAACAGCGAGTTATTTTTGTGCGTTGGCTTTCCCTTCCGCCCGACTGCCACTGGCCTACATCTGTTAGTTTGTTATGACAATTGAGTCAAACAAATTATTTATTGACCACAATTAAATTCAAGACTTTTCAAGACTACTTTATAAAATTCAACGATTTCAAGGCCTTGAATTTGGTCCAATCAAATTCAAGCCTTTTCAAGACTTTCAAGGCCCCGTACGGGCCCTGCTGAAGTCACAAGACATCACCTTTTCAGTTGGTGGACCTGACTGTGCAGACCTCGGTGGGTCTCATCCAGCTGAACCTTCTCTCGCTTCAGTTTCGCAACAGCTGTCTCAGCTGTCGTCCTCTCGGCTTCAAGCTCCACCAACTTGGCTCTAGCCTGCTCCACTTGTCGCTTCAGATGCTCCAGTTCTGTCGTCAACTCCTGAACGTCGCTCGTGTCACCCTGCAGCTCGCTGTCATCCTGTCGTGAAACACAACAACGTTTGGTCTGTATGTGATTGTTTTCCTCGTGTGTTCTCAGTGAAATGCTCCACTTACTGCTCCACTTACTGCTCCACTTACTGCTCCACTTACTGCTCCAATTACTGCTCCACTTACTGTTCCACTTACTGCTCCACTTACTGGTCCAGTTACTGCTCCACTTACTGCTCCACTTACTGTTCCACTTACTGCTCTGCTCCACTTACTGTTCCACTTACTGCTCCACTTACTGGTCCAATTACTGCTCCACTTACTGTTCCACTTACTGCTCTGCTCCACTTACTGCTCCACTTACTGCTCCACTTACTGCTCCACTTACTGATCCAATTACTGCTCCACTTACTGCTCCAGTTACTGCTCCACTTACTTCTCCAGTTACTGCTCCACTTACTGCTCCACTTACTGCTCCACTTATTTCTCCAGTTACTGCTCCACTTACTCCTCCACAAGAGCAATATTTTAAAATGAATCTCTCTATTTCTCGTCTACTCGTTAAATATTTTTAATATAAGAATAAACATTTTTATAATACATAGCCTGCAGAAATATATTTAGTTAACCTGAGAAAGCATTCTCAGTTTTAATATTCCGACCATACAAAGTTCACGCTGTAAACCAAATTTTAAACATGGTTTATTGCAGAATAAACGCATGTATGCATGCAGAGCCATGCACACAGGACTACCTACACATGTATAACATAATTTTGTAGACTATTTTAATGTAAAACAAATTAAACAATGCAGTACCAACTCACAAACTTTACGTACATTTATTAACAACATTTTGACATTACATCTAACACTAACATTAGTCATGGTAAAAACCAATTCAAACATTAGAGGTTACCATAAAAAGTGCAAATACGTCTTCTTGCACTGCACCATGGGATTGTTCTAGACATCAGTACCATGCTTGATAAGCATGTTCACTTCAATGTTACTTTCTATTAATGCTTTCAACCAAACATTGATATAAAATGCATCAAACTTAGCATAAATGACTGGTCAGTGATGACCACTCACCCAGCTAAGATCCTGCTCTTTCAGTTTCCTTTTTGTCTTCAAATCGGTCAGTTTGTCTTCGACCACCTGAAGAACACAGAAGGAGATATCAACACAACAGTGGTGAGCGGTGGTTGCGTGGTAGAGCGCCGGACTGTCAATCGAGGGGACGGTGGTTCAATCCCACCTACCGCCGTTTAAAAACTTAGGCAATTTTGTTCACCCCACATTTGCCTGTGTCTTTCGGAAGAGACACTAAAAGTCGGTGGTCCCTTCTATCTGGTGTCTACGCCAGGGGAAGTAAAAGATCCCACACAGGGGGTAAATGTGTAACCTGTAGTGGATTAACTAATTATAGAGAAGGACAACTCAAAAAAACCAATGCCAATAATGGTCAGCAAGTTGACCGGTGGCCATTAATGGAAGAAGAAGAAGAAGAAGAAGAATATAAGATGTCTACACTTTTTATTATGTAGTAATATTAAAAATTGAGATAAAATTATGAAATACCTCTAAGAAGATGTCATACCTTAATTTCGAGCCTGCGACTTGCTATTTCCTGCTCAAGCTGCGTGTCAAGAGAGTCGAGTTGTCGCCGCCGTTTCTCCGTTGATTCCTGGAGCAACTGGAGCTCCGACTTGCTCCGCCGCAGCTCTCTGTGGAGCTGCTCCAGTTCCTCCTGACTTTTAGTTATTGCGCAGGTGAAAAGCAAAGGTAGGTTCTTATATAGTGTGGTAACCAGTTTGTAATACTGCTCTGTGCTTTCCTGACAGAACATTCATCTGCACAGTCTTGGTCTTCCTAAGTATTCAGCCATGCTAAAATTAGTGCAAAAAGATTGACCATTCACAATTGCCAATGTCTATAGCCAGGTATTCTTTCATACAACTAAGTGAATTCAGGCAATGTGGATTACACCAAATTGTACAAGAGCAGTAGAATGATTATCTGATATTCTAGCCCCCATGTGCCCTAATATGACAGGATAACCTATCATATAATGATTCTTTTAACAATTGTTATAAAGATGATTTTTTTAAACCGGACATGCTGAAATTATTAACCTATCAATGAATCCAACTTGAGGCCAACCTAATTGACAACAGTATTATCCATGGTCACATTTGATCTTATTTGGTATGTCATGTGACACAAGTACTCCTACCTGCTGAGTTAATAAGGTCAGCTCAAGTCATTTCGCTGACAAGATGTCGTCACTCTCCTGTGCTAGAGATAGTTTCTCTCTGCGCTCATTCTCTGCTCGGGAAATTGACGCTTCCATATCCGACAATCTGCAACAAGATCAGCTAGTTTCCCACTGGGCTTGGCTAAAGGGTCCTCTGCCCAGAATTGGCCAAACAGTAATTTGTAACGGGAAGTCTACTGTCTAGAACGTGGGAAAGTTAAACATCAAAGGCTATTGCGGCTAAGTCTGTTCACCTCAGCAATATTGGCAATTTGTTTTGAAACTTGAGGTTTTGTTTAACATTTGAACATGATGCAGGTGGAATCTTTCGAATTGCGAGCATTGTTCCAGCTTAATAAAGCAACCAATCACGAACTAGTAGGCAGTAAATCTTCAACATGCATGTCGTAGTCATAAGAATGTAATACTAAATGACAAACATAAAACCTGGGCGCTGGTACCCTTGCTATAAGCAACAAACATCTACATATTGATATTAAAGGTATATGTTTATATGACATTTACTGGTCTGATT
>OZ024857.1:23563654-23568654 GCA_964017155.1 Oasisia sp. SBJ-2009 | reverse complement strand
AGCTCCTTGAGTTCCCTGGCTGCGTCCTCCCTCTTCCCCAGTAAGTCCCTCTCCACCTCCCTCATGTGGTGGAGCTGAGACTTCTGCCGTCCCACAGCCAGGTCAAGGGCTTCCAACTCAGCCCGGCGGTCCTACAACACACGGTCCATGGTCTCACTGGAGGGTGACTTAGAGACCCAGAGAACAGTCACTGGTCTCACTGGAGGGTGACTTAGAGACCCAGAGAACAGTCACTGGTCTCACTGGAGGGTGACTTAGAGACCCAGAGAACAGTCACTGGTCTCACTGGAGGATGACTTAGAGACCCAGAGAACAGTCACTGGTCTCACTGGAGGGTGACTTAGAGACCCAGAGAACAGTCACCGGTTTCACTGGAGGGTGACTTAGAGCATTTTGCTGTAATTTATTCATTTTTTTGTCGCAATTAATTAATTGAACTTCTTTTATATCTCTATTTTACATTATAATTTATTATTTTAACTTTTAAGCTAACAACATTAATTTATGTATTTATATTGTTTAATTTGTCTTATTTTCCTGTATGTGTCTATGTTAAGTGCTATGAATTCTCTGGATATGGCACTATGCAAAATAAACATTATTATTATTATTATTATTATAGAACTCACATTCAACGAACGTTTTCAAAACAGTGATATTGCTGCTGCGATATCCCTGGGACATTATTACTGTGACACATTATGAAGTATCCTTTTGGCACATCCTGGTGTTGACAGGTTTCACTATATGTAATGCAAAGATCAGTTTTGACATCACATGAATGCACAAAAGTGCGGAAATTTACTGCAAAAAGTCCTTTTTTATTACTTGAGTTTTATATCAGGTGTTTTAAAAATATGTCTGCAAGCACTTAGCTTAACTGCTACATTGCCAAGTTAAACATTTAAAGTAAGGTTAAAACTCTTACTTTACTTTTATGTTTAGTGTCTTCAGCAAAGGAAAACATTTCTATATAGATTGTATCAATAAAATAAAATGTTTTAAATTTGTCAGAAACTGTAGCACAGGCAATCCATAATTTCTTTCACATTGTCACATACCTTTAGTTCCACTTTCAGTTTCTTTAGAGCTCTTCTTTCAATATCGTCAACAAACAGAACGTGACGACTTTCTTCACTGCCGGATGCAGACAGCTCCTAAAGGAACAGTAACACTAACATTTTAGTATATTTAATATATATTCCACTACATTTCATTACATTTAAACAAAGCAATCTTACTGTTAAGCGACACTTTCACACAGAAATATAGTAAATACAATACAGTAATGTTATCAAAGCAATGGTGCCAGCTTCCAGGTTGTAATTGATGATTCATTTAATATTACGTTCTTGTGACTACAACATGCGTGTTGAAGGTTTACTGTCTGCCAATTTGTGTTTGGATAATTTATAACCTCAGAACAATGTTTGCAATTTGAAAGATTCCGCCTGCAACACGTTCAAATTGTAAATAAAACATCTAATTTCAAAACAAAATCGATTAGCAATAATACCGAGCTGAGCAGATTTAACTGCAATACACGTTGATGTTTAACTTTGCCACGTTCTAGCAGCAAACTTCTTCTCGTTACCAATTATTGCTCGGCTAATTCTGAGT
The DNA here is from genome assembly GCA_964017155.1 of Oasisia sp. SBJ-2009. Taxonomy (NCBI): domain Eukaryota; kingdom Metazoa; phylum Annelida; class Polychaeta; order Sabellida; family Siboglinidae; genus Oasisia; species Oasisia sp. SBJ-2009. The sequence continues at coordinate 23,567,034 of OZ024857.1, read as the reverse complement.
AGAGAAGATGGCACCCTTGCTTTAAGATATAGTCTTAGCACGAACTATTGTATGTTATAAACAGTATCTGGAATATGAAAGCACATAGTTGCGTGGCACGTACCCCATATTGGCTCAGCTGAGACTTGAGAGAGCGAATTGTCTCCTGTAGTTTATTCGCATAATCCTCCTGCAGAAAAACATGTCATCAACAATGTGACTTCCTCACTCATTGACGCTGGTAGTACCCTTTTGAAAGGTATAAATCACACATGCACTGACACTATAACTGTATCTTGTAATGCTGATAGCGGTGAGCAAAAAAATATTTAACTGAGTAACAACTGAATAATGATAATATTTTTACTGAATGCTGAGTGAATCTGCACAATTCGCAGTGGGTGAAATCTGTGCATTTTCATATATCCGAAAACTCCTTGTTAAATTTGTCTTATTTTACTGTATGTGTCTTATGTTAAGTGCTATGATTTCTCTGGGTATGACACTATACAATTCAATTCAAGGAATGTTTTCACAACAGAAACAGCTGCTGCAATATCACTGGGACATTATTACAGTGACACATTATGAAGTATCCTTTTGGCACATCCTCGTATTGGCAGGTTTCACTATATGTAAAGCAAAGATCAGTTTTGTTTTGAGATGATATGAATGCGCAAGTGCGGAAATTTACTGCAAAAAGAATTTTTTTATTACTTGAGATTTTATCTCAGGTGTTTGACAGATTACGACTCGGTGTATATCGAGGTTGGCAATGAGGCTTAATAATATATTTTTTATTTAATATAGCGCCACATCCAATTTGAAATTGTTCGTGGCGCTTTACATACATTGAAATCCTAAAATACAAATACACACCAGAAGAAAAACATAAATATACTAGTAACATATATAAACAATTAAAAAAAATAAAAAATATAAATATAATAACACAAATTATTGAAGCTAAATAAATATATATATATATATATATATGTATGTATAATAAATAGGTTAAATAAAATATCGATAAAAGTACACAAACATTAAACTAAGCCGCGAGAACAGTCAGAAAGAAATATATATATATATATATATATATATATATATATATATATGTATATATATATATAAATCTAAAACATAAACACTGATTAAAACAAGTCCAAAAAAAGCACAGATTACGACTCGGTGTATATCGAGACAGTCTGGCTACATTAACGGCTTTTGTTTGGGTAGCAGCCGTGATCTATAAAATGCTGCCACCTCACGGACACTGCCGTAATATATATTTTCATAAACAACTGCAAATTTGTATTTCTATTTATTTTGTGTTAATATAAGTTTAATTTTGAATAGTTTTTATAATACAGCATTATTTGATCAACAGGTTCCCTTATTTAATTTGTATGCTATCCGTGTCGGGCTAGACAATGCTGCCACCTCACGGATACTGGTTAATCCTGCCGTAATTCTTATTTTATAAACAACGGTAAATTTGAATTTTTACTTACTTTTGTGTTAATATAAGTTCAATGGTGAATACTTTTCATATGATATTATTATTTTGTAAAACTATATCGTTATTTAAATTTTTATTTCATAGTTGGCCTGAGAGCCAATCAGCGTCTCTACCCTAATCTGGGGTAAGGCTGCCCGGATGTAGAAACTTAAGCCCATATACTGTCCCAGGCGGAGTTGAGGGGGCTTAAAAGTGCCGCCACCTCACGGAGTCTGGGTAACCGAGGCTAGCCGCGGGACTGATCGGAGTGCTGAACATCACCGGGTGAGTGGTCCTGCCATCTGGTGTCGCCTGCAGGAACACCTGTCCTGGCCCCGCGATGGGGGTGGTGGTCGTGGGGGTGGACACCAGGTACTGGCCCCCAGGAGTGGCCGGGGCACGAATGTCACCCCAGCCCCCTGGGGACCAGCCCCCTGCTGGAGGACTTGCCCGGGAGCAGGGGTCGCTCCCTGGGCTGTGGGAATCATGAATCCACCAGGCGCCTGAACGAACACAGGTTGTTGATTCTGTGGGAATTGTTGTCGATTCTGTGGGAATTGTTGTTGATTCAGCTGGTATTGTTGTTGATTCGGTTGGAATAAATCACCACCAGGTGGCGCAGTGGTGCTCTGAGCTGCAAACAGCGTGAGAAAAGAACACGTAAGTTCTCGTTGTCTCGTCCCTTCGGCATATGTCTATATATTAGTTTGATATATTTATTGATTTATTTATTTTATTCATCATCTTTAATTCTATATAATATTTAATTAACAGTTTTAATTAGAATAATTTAACGTTTCTACATTTTTGTTTATCTGAAAGTTAATTTTACAGTTGTATTTATTATTATTAATATTAGTTTTAACACATAATAAATAGCTTTATGTTTTATTGTACAGCGCTTTGAGCATATTTGGATACTGCGCTTTGTAAATAATAAATAATAATAGTATTATTATTATTATATGTTGTTGTTACAATGTTATGATCCTATGAAGTCTCATTGAACTAATCAGTCTTTTTCACAACATTTACACCAAGCCGACCTTTCTATGTTGGCACTGAGGGTGGTCACTGCAAGGGTACTTGTCGTCCTCAGTGGTTCTTTTATGTCCCAAATTGAGACAGGACTGACATTAACATGATTATCAGATTCACGATGGATACGCAGTCCCCAATGTTGAGAGCCAGGTTTTAACAGCAAATATACCATGCCTGTGCAGCTGTGCTAAAAACTACATGCCCTGCACCTCTCAGTCAAGGCTACTTTGCAGGTCCTCTTTTACAAAGCTACAACTGTCGTACATTCCATTCTCACAATTACCAAAACCTTCAGGCAACCTACTGCACCCACCTGTAATTTCAACATAACGTCAACTTTTTGAAATCCAATTATATCATGAAAATATGATAATGACAATAATATGAACATCTTTATAGGGCCATTTTCAGCCAAAATTACTCAAAGGCGCTTTGCAGGTTTAATCATTAAAAAAACAAATCACAAATACTAATAGATTAAGATCATTAAAATCGTCATAGACACTAAAACATAAAACTGCAGTATTTTTTTAAACTACAGGTGTACGCAAAATGTATACAAATTTATATATTTATAAAGCAGTATCAAGAAATACCCCCTACCTCCATTAGGCAAGAGTCCATATTGGGCCCCAGCTGTTGTGACTTGAGGCATGGTTTGGTCATACCCGGGGCCGGCCATAAGTCCTGGCTGGTCAAACCCGAGTTGACGGGCATCAGTGATGTCCACCCCGTAGTGCTGGTCAGCCGGGGGAGGGGCGACTACCTGACCCCCAGCCCCATAGAAAGTAGGCACTGGTCTCCCGGAGGTAGAACTGGGCGGGGGCGGATGGCTGGGCTGGTCCAGGTAGGGAGGGGC
>OZ024857.1:23556154-23561154 GCA_964017155.1 Oasisia sp. SBJ-2009 | reverse complement strand
CGTGAACGTTCACAGCAGAGAGTCTAGAGAATAAATATAAAACTATATAGTAATATGTTACGGTTGATCTAATTTCTTAGTTACTCTATGTTACATAGAAATTAGAAAAATCCATATAAATGAAACCATGACCATACATTCTGAAATCCCTTCCACCTTTATATAAAACCGACATGTGCATAATTCTTACTTCACTACACCCACTCACTCTTCTAGCTATATATATATATATACTCCTAAAGGCAGCTTATGTCGACCGATTATGCACAAGGACCGGCTTATGTAGACCGCTGTTTTATGTAGACCCTCTCTCTTTATATATATATATATATATATATATATATATATATATATATATATATATATATATATATATATATATATATATATATATATATATATAATTGAGGCCTACCTTGATTCTTGGACGGCAATCTTGGGGTGTTCTTATGAAATTAGGCAAAAATGGCAATAACAGAGGCAAAACAACACTCAAAACAGGATATAAACTTAGGCGCATCCAATAGGTGGCAGCAAGTCCTTTGCCAAGTTGATTTTAATGCTGCCACAGAGCTTAACAATAGAGAAACAACAGTAAAATCCAATGGTCCCATGACTTTTTACCGGCACTGTATATATATATATATATATATATATATATATATATATATATATATATATATATATATAATACACATGGTTATATCAGCGTTCGGCGTGTTTGTAAACACGTTCTGGTTGCCCGATGATATTCCCTGGGTCAGCACTTCGAGGCGTGAATAGATGCGGCAAGAGACAAGTTGCTGCGCTGATCGAAGCGACATTGGTCGCTGGCGCTCCAGTACATGTTGCGTAATTTTGGACCGGGCGACGGTCGTGGGGCGTGGCAGAGACTCGCTGTTCGAGCACGTTTGGCTGTCTGTCGAACGATCATGGGATGTGCCGATTATGTTGCGCCGAGCCGGGTCAAACTCGAAAGAAGCGCATTTAACGTGTTCTAAGCTGATACAGTTCTAAATAATGGTTTAATTTGAAAGAAATTATCTAACTAATAACATTGAAAGTCTTCGAAAAGGCATCGATTGACGGCTTGTCTCTCCGGGTAGATTACCCGGACGTGAATCAGCACCATGACATTTAAGGTGGGTAAAGGCGGAGCAGATCTATATACTCTTTAAGGTGTATACCCAGCCAATACACTGCTAAGGCTCCACTTGGCTCTATGCTCTTTAATTAATTGCAGAATATTTGTTTGACGAATAGATATTATATTTAATTCTAATATATACAATATTAACACTTCCGTCGCAAATGTGTTTAACAGTGAGTCTCTTTTCAAAGCTTCGGGTTTACTGTTCCAAAGAAATGGATATGCCAATTTTTTTATTTGTTCCACCTTGTTTGGTACTGAGGTAAGACTCCCTACGTACCAACCTGACCTCCCCTATGGGACTCCAGTGTTCCCATAGTCATTTTTCTTGGGATTGTAGCTATATGCCGTCTCCAGGTATATGAATCTAATTGCCATATCCTCCTCATGTCCTTCCAGTTTCTTCTCTACTACCTACCTCTGGACAAACATCCCATCCGTTGTTCCTCTTCCTTGTCTAAACTCCAGCTGTTCTTCAACGATTTCCCCTTACACTATTGCTTTTATTCTGCCATCCAGAATTCTTTCCAGCAACTTCAACATATGGCTTAGCAACGTGTGACATGTGGTAACACTCCACACAGTATTACTATATTGAAATAATAGCCCCAATAAAAGCAAGCAAATAGAGCAAAATCACATATAAATTATAGAATACATAATTACCATGAGTTTGTGTGTGGGGGGGGTGTGTGTGGGGGTGTGTGTGTGCGTATACGTGTGTGTCGTATTTACATTCATTGCTTACTTCTATTAGAAAACCTATGCAGCATCGATCATCTGGTTGTGTTTTACATTTTACCCCAACAGTAAATACAAATATGGGGAATAGGTGCTTTTTCTGTGACTGTATTACTCGTTGGAATAGAGGTCTATGCTTCCTTCGATCAAGTGTTAGATCAGACGCAGGCTGAATTATTATGCGATTCTTAAATATTTTAAATATCTTGCTTTACAATTTTGAATTAGTAATGGTTTATGAAAAATAGATATAAAATCAAATTACTTTACTAAACCGTTACGTTGCGGTTTGTGTACGTGACAATCAATTGCAGCACGTGACCTTAGTCAAGCATAACCATTGCCAATAGTATTTATAATGGTAACGTATGGGCGGCATCATATATGCTATATCAAACTGATCCCATTTTGTGTGGACACACCGGTGATATGCAAGAGGTTACGTGACGTGATAATGTTAGTGTACGCTGCGCACGTGTTTGATGATAATATACTATATTTATGCTCAAAAATCAGTAAGAAACTTTATATTATCGGTAATGTCTATGCTAATATAAAGTCTTCTTCGGAAGGAGGGTGCAGATTAATACAAAAAAGAAATGTGACGATGACAACAGTATACCCACACAACACAATCTCTTACACATAAAAGCACGCTCTTTTTTTCTCCCGTTAGTCTCTCCCCTCAGTCTCCCCTCTCTCCCTCTCCTTCCTTCATCCCTCTCCTTCCCTCCCTCTACCCCCTCACTGCATTATCAGAATAATGTTTGTTAGTGCTAATATCACCCATCTATCTAATCCCTTATATAGAATACCATTATAAAGAAGTGTCTTGGTGATTTGGCGCAGGAATTGTGGAACAAATTATAGTGAACATTCATGCATCCGGGACATTATGTATTGTTGGAAAGTGTTTAAAGATATATATATATATACATATATATTTATATATATATATATATATATATATATATATATATATATATACGTACACAGTTTTAGTAAAGGTTTTAATTCTATATTAATTTATATAATTTGCGTACCTAGTTTTAGTAGTATTCATCTTAAAAACAGTGTTTAATTTATTTTAAATTAATTTATATAATTTACATACAAGGGTTTACTAGTATATCTTAAAACCAAATAATTAATATCATTTATATAAATTTATATAATTTACATTTCTATTTATTAATATACATTTAGTATATTTCTTGTGCAGAGCAACGATCAGTCATTAAACCGTTCAGTGTCCATTTTTAGCAAATAGATGAAAGAAATGCACAAATGTGTAGCGCTGCAATCCGTTTTCGTTCTGATGCACAATGTGTCAGAGTGAACAAGTTTGTGAGGTTATTTTTCTCTCTTTGTCTGTGTCTCTTCTGATTTACCTCTCCCCATCCCATCCTTTTAAAAATACTCAACATTTTCTCCCTTCCTCCCTGCTTGGCGGCCCTTCGCCGTCTCCCTCTCCCATTCCCTCACTTTCTTTATCCTCTACTATTTCCCTTCTCACTGTCCCTCTACACCCGTCTTCCTCCATACTTTCATCAACCAATCCTTTTCAACCCTCCCGTCATTCTAATTAAGCCGCAATTCGGTACGGTCATGGGTATTTGCACATTCGACAAGAACAGCGAAGCTACTTGTGCCATTCAAGGCAAACTTGATTTGCCCGTGTGAAATACCTGTCATGTGTCATTGTCAGTTTAACACAGACAATGCAATGTTTCACTGCAGTGGACATTCTTAGACTGACGTGCGGCCTCCGACAATGGTATGTTCTTGGTCCCGCTCAGGAACGCACTAATTGACAATGTATAATTAGCAACATCTGTCGCGTTGAACATGGCAGTTGCTACAAACAAATGCCTTAAGCGTTCGATCGAAAGCATGGATTTGTCGAATTTTAAGTGCAGTTGTAGTCGAAATGCAGTTCTCCCGGTTTTCAGTACAAGACCAACTTCACGTGTTTACGGATGCTTCGTTTAGGGTCGGGTGCAGCGTATCGTATGATATTCAGCAAACGATATACATTTGACGCTCTATGTGGTTTGACAGTTGGTCTCGAATGAGCTGCACATGTTGCAGTTTGGGGAGTCATCAGACATTGGGATATACAATTAGACGCCAAAAAGAGAGCGACGAGTGCTACAGACAATTGCTTTAAGGTAGGCCATGTGTGTAATGTTGTTTTAGAACGGCAACTGTTGGTAGTACATTACATTAGTTGCCATGTGGTACATGCAGTGTCGACATTCTGTATCGCTAACATGCATAGTCAAACCAGCAAGGCATTACGGAAGACAAACATTATCATCATTATGCATAACTGTTAGCATCGTTCTACTGTGAATATAATTATACAGATAATACATTTCTCAGTAATCAAAACATTACTTGGCAACATAGTTTATATGTAATGAATGGATCCACTTGCTGATTTGCGTCGATGTAAATCGTAGGTAAGCATTGTATTTATTTATCAAAGAAAATAACTAATAATGTTTTAATCCACCTGTGTTTATTATTTTAAATTATGAATTCTCGTATATCAAGGCGAGTTATATTATTCACTGTAGGGTGTACTGTATTATGTATCTGCGTTTAAAAATAATGCCTTATTTAATTTTATGAAGGAGGAAATGTCGGCGACGCCATATTGTTGCCCAACTTCCGCTATAGAACCATGAATCTGGTTAAGTCTACATTAGTAATTATAGTTATGCATGTTAACATGTTTTATGTATGATATGATATAGCATGACATATAAGCGAAGTTGTAATGTAATGCTACAAAATAAATAACGTCAGATATATCAGCTTACGTGTTTTACAAGTTGACACCACAATTTCACCAGCTAAGGCTCGGCATGGGTTTATAAGCAAACAAAATGGCTACCTTCTGCAACTGAGTGTTCCGACCGCAGGTGGCGGAAGGGGTTACCAGTGACGCTCATCCTATGGAGGTCACAACCGGTGCGGCGAACCGGGGTTTGGGCCAGGTAATTTCCCTCCCATAGGAACACTTCCGGCGGAAGTCGGTCAGTTGTGAGGGAGTAAGGATTGTGACCAACCGTGCCACGGAACGTTATGAGGAGCAACCGAT
>OZ024857.1:23543654-23551154 GCA_964017155.1 Oasisia sp. SBJ-2009 | reverse complement strand
CGCCGATGCAATTTCTGCGAGTTTGTTTTCAAAACGCGACCGAAGTATCCCGCCGAAACTACTAATTTTGACCGGCCACCCGAAGTGGCAGTGCGACCGAAGCATCCGAAATGCAAAAACGAACGTTTTTCGTTTTTCTTACTTCACTTTTGAAAACAAAAACCGAAAAAGGAATTCGTTTTTCGTTTTTCGTTCGCAAATTTGAAAACGAAAAAACAGTATATACGGATCCTATCAGCGTATCCACTCTATTCTGGGGTAGGGCCGTCCTGGTGGCAACATCGGCAGAGCATACATTTACCAGGCGGAGTCGAGGGACTAAAAATGCTGCCACCTCACGGAGTTTGGGTAATAAAGGCTATCCCAACACATACACATCAAAGCAGGTAGTAAAACCGTTTAGAAAAGGCCATACTAATTTAAGCCAGTTAACTGGAAGATTACCTAACTACCATTTAGCTACTCATTAAACTATCCATGTTCGCAAATAATGCGTTGTTTGGAGTAGAGCTTTGCAGGTTCGCAACTTCAGACGGTCTGGTCTGCTTGGTTCGAACGTCGAGAAACCACTGTTTGTCAGTTTGCCAAGAGGTTAATTTACCAGCTTTGTAACTGATCTGATTGATTTGATCCTCTTGCAATGCGCAGCCGTTATTAATGTAAGGGGATCTGAAACGCTTGAACAACCATTGCCATTGTGACAGATGGACTTATGTACTGTGGTGCTGCCACCTGCTGGATAACAATAACATAGAGTTGTTACTTTTGACATGTTCTAGTAATAAACGAGTTTTGTTCTGTTCTACATGTTATCGACACGTGCTGTTATAAATCACGCAATATCACATGGTGTCAGCAAGTCGCTACAAACCCACAGCATGGAGTTCAAACCGCCAGCCACGGTGTCGTTTAATAATGGCAACACTGCTGAAATTTGGGAGCAGCAATGTCGAATTTACTTCGAAGCAGCGGAACTAGCAACGAAACCGCCGAAAACACAGGTAGCTATCCTACTGCATTGCGCAGGCACCGAAGCACAGGACATATTTACAAACTTTGTCTTTGCAAACACCGTTGACGATAAAGATTGGGAGTATGTCCTGAAAAAGTTCAAAACCTACTGTGAACCACGGAAAAACGAGGTATTTGAACGGTACAAATTCTGGCAGCGCGACCAACGTCAAGAACATCGGGAGAACATTGATCAGTGGGTCAATGACCTACGAATACTACTGTCAACCTGTGAATATGGACAGCAGAAAGAAAGCAGTCTAAGAGATCGTATCGTGTTTGGAGTAGCGGACATTCGTGTAAAAGAAAGACTACTTCGAGAAAGTGATTTGACGCTAGAAAAAGCACTATATATCTGCCACATAGCAGAAGGCATCATATTCGTTGGTGAAAGGGTGTTGATTCCAGGTACACTTCGTCAGCAGATGTTACGTCTCATCCATGAAAGTCACATGGGAGCGGAGAAATGCAAAGCACGTGCACGAACTGTCATGTATTGGCCTGGCATGTCAAAGGACATCGAACACGAAGTCTTCAAATGTTCAGTGTGCAAGAAACATCAGAAAAGCCAGCAACGAAACCCTATGATACCGCATGACATTCCTGATGGAAGATGGCAGAAGCTAGCCATGGATATCATGACATACCATGGACGCGACTTTCAGGTAGTAGTGGACTACTACTCGAAATACCCAGAGATCTCACAGCTTCCGGACAAGACAGCCGATACAATCATCACACACACGAAAAGCATTTGTTCCCGACATGGGATAGCAGAAGAAATCGTGAGTGATAACATGCCTTTCGGTAGTCGTGAGTTCAATGACTTTGCCCAAGAATGGGGTATAAAGACGACAACGTCAAGCCCGACGTATGCACAGTCCAACGGCCAAGCTGAGAGGTTTGTGCAAACCCTCAAGGGATTGTTAAAGAAAGCGGACGAGGAAGGTCGTGATCCTTACATCGCACTACTCGAGTACAGAAACACACCAATTTCTGCTCTCCAGTATACTCCGTCTCAAATGCTGATGATCAGTCTACTTCGATCCAAACTGCCAACGAAGCAGAGTTTGCTGCAACCAAAGGTGGTACAAGCGCATGACGATCTCACACGTCGACAGCAGCGACAGAAGCTGTACTATGAAAACGTGCACCGCCTTTGCAGAAGCTTAGTCCTGGCGATGTTGTCCGCGTTCAGAGAGGAAAGGTGTGGGAGCCGGCAGTCGTCAGAAGCGCTCACGTTGACCCTCGCTCGTATCTGGTCCAGAGTCAGCACGGACAACTCCGACGAAACAGAAGGCACCTCAGCAAAACGAACGAGCTACCTCCGGTATACTTGCCAGCTGTAGAAACGGCCTCAGTGGATCCTCCGCTCACTACACCCCGTGTCGATGCTCCACAACTGAGAGAAGTGCCAGCAGCTCCACCAGAACCGGCTGATACACAAGAGACGCTGGTGACACACGCCCGTGTTACCAGGAGTGGTCGGATCGTAAAGACTCCAGCCAGATACCGATGAACAATGTTAACCGATTAGCACTCAAGTCGGGCATTGACGGTCACCTCGAATCTCCTCAGGTCGGCCATAGCCGGCCAGCGATTACATCACAGCGTTTGAATTCGGTTTACGTCTTGTGACTAAGAGATGCAATAAATGCGACACCTATCTAGACATATAACATTACATTGTAATTATTTTGGATAATTCCGTTCTAAACAATATTTATCGCGTTTTCTAAATTTAACAGCAATAGTTTTTGTTTTTGGACATTTAAAAAATGTACTCCAGCCAGGAGTTGGCCACGTGTACAGCTAAAATGTGTAATATATTATACAAAAATGTATACCAGTGTGTAGATCATTTAATGTGTTTTTAAATAAACTCAACTTGTAGCAGTAGAAATCCAAGCATAAAAAAGTTACACCGCAACAAAGTAGTTATTTTACAAAACGTTTCAAAATATCATAGTGACAACCAAGAAATGGTCAACATATTTTAAAGTTATAAGAACAGTTTTGACACCACTGTGTGTAGGTTCTTTTATTATCTACAATATGCATACAACATGCTATTGCGAGCATTGAATAATAAAGGCGCTAGAGCAAAGACAAGCAATATTTTTAAACATCTACGTCAAACATTTGAGGAGCCACAGGCTTCACGTTAAAATCGACTGCGTGCTAATGGGTTTAAGTAACACTCCTCTGTACCCGTATGTTTAATTCTTGAAATACGGGGGATGTGACAGATGAACTTATGTACTGTGGTGCTGCCAGTTCTGTTCTGTTCTACATTTTATCGACACGTATATCACGCAACATCACAGCCATAACATAAGAACCATGATTTGATGAGTACGTAGACATGGTGTATTTAAAAAAATTACATACCGTACTTTTTCTAATAAACAACCGACATGCTTAGTTTATCTGCTACATTCATCTGATATCTCTAGTATCCTTAGATCCTCCGTTTACAAACAACGTCTTTTTCTTAAAACTAAGCTCAGTATTGGCAAACGTGTTTTCGCTGTAGCTGTGCCAACAATCTGGAAGTAACTCCCTGTTATAATTACATTTTCTGAAACTTTATAACTATCTTTCGTAAAAAAAATCTTAAAATATATTTGCTTGATATTGTTTTTCCACTATAATTATTTGATGGTTTCATGCTCCGTAGAGGATTTTTGCATGTACTTTTGGTTTAAATGCTTTGGTGTCTCGGCGAAGTGTAGACATTCAAACTTTCTCCAATATTTTGCAAAGGTTTTACACTGACGATTGTTTCTCAAGCGGCTTCACGTAAACACATATCTAGTTTTTATTGTTGATCACTCTAAAAAGTAGAAGACGTGCCTGTGTATTTGTTTGTAATGTAGCACTGTCTGTTGAGTCGAGCATCTACGATCCGCGATACTCTTCCACGTTTCGAGTAACTAGACTCCGTTCGCCAGATGGCGCCACTCTCCGACTTTGCGACCACGGAACAAATCCAACGACGCGGTTACAAAGTTCCGGGTGTTATAAACTAACTGGGTGACGTTTCTGTGCATTGGCGAGAAATGTAAAATCAGCAAAGGCAGCGAAACGCAAAGTATTTATGGTATAAATACCACGGGCTGTTCATTAGCTTTCCTGTGGTGATTATTGTGAAGAGTTGCTTACAATTTCGTTCAATACATTTAAATATTTCGTTTGTTTAAATCACTGGCACTGCAGTCATGTGATTTGCGCTCGCTATCAAAACATGGTTTATAACCTGTTTGCTTCGTGTTAATTTGCGACAAGTTACTTTTTTGAAAGGTTATAATACGTTCTTCTGCTCATATTTACCGATGTATCAGAACAAAGATGTAATTAATATGATATTCAACGGGAAGAGTTGACGTAACTAATGACAACGATTGATTCGCGCATGCGCAGAAATCTCACCTGGATCTAGTTTGTAACGTCCGGGAAAATGTAAACACAACAATGCAACGATTTCTTGGAAACAATATTTGATTCACAAAATATCCAGCACCTCGTAGTGAGTATTGTTTTTGCACTTAACTAGCACATTTTGTTTGGTTGTTTGTACGCCATCTTGCATGCTAGTGTAAGCGTGTGTGAACGTACGTGCATGCAGGCATGCGTGCGTGCACCCCAGAATAGGGTAGAGACGCTGATTGGCTCTCAGGCCAACTATCAAATAAAACAAAAATAAGGATATAATGTTATAAGATAATGCTATACCATTAAAAGTATTCAACATTATATTTATATTCACACAAAAATACACAGAAATACAAATTTGCAGTTGTTTATGAAGCAGGAATTATGGCAGGATTAGACTTCATTACCCAGGCTCCGTGAGGTGGCAGCACTTTTTAGCCCCTCCGCGAATAATATTCAAAAGCGTACGCTTCTGAAAATGTTAACAATAACGAACGACATAGCCATTTTTCATGTGCGTGTGTATGCGCATGTGCATGCGTTTGTATGTGCGTGTGTATGTGTCCGCGTGTATGTACGCGTGTGTGCGTGTGTATGTATGCGTGCGTGTGTGCGTGCATGTGTGACGGCATGCCTAGTAAAGTGATATTCTTAACACACCATAACCATATATAAACCATGCTGGCCTGTACCTGTCAGCCACTTCTCGCTATATGTTGTGTCTCATAGCCGCTGTAGCGAGCCTCTTTCGACTCAAGGTCTGCGGCTGCATTGATACACTCCAGGTATTTACATTGATACACTCCCGGTATTTACGTGCCGATGGACTCAACCAAAACATTGATAAACACGCGGATTAATTAAACGCGCGTTTGTCAGTAGGCATGGCCGCACATATAATAAACGGTCAAGTATAATCGATACGCGCTGTCTCCTTCCAAATATTACAGTCGTCCCGTAGTCGGAACCAATTAGGCTGTTCCGTGTGGCGAGACAAGAGTGTGGAGCAGCTTGGAGCCACGTGGAGCCACGTGGAGCTGCGTGGAGCTGCATGGCACCTGGATGACGCCAGCTATGTCGAGGGACGTCGAATTAATGAGAGCGAACGACGAGAGCTGGCCGAATTAGCTAATATAGTAAAACGTGTCTTGGGAGACCGCCGCTCTTCTGAACGGCAAAATCGGTCTCTCAAGACAGGTGGTCGCTCATCACAGGTTGTACCAAAAATCATGTCGGTGTAATTATGGATACGTACATGCTTTAATAACTATTAAATTATTAACGCAATTTAAAACAAAAATAATTGTTTTAAACGTATACTTATACACACAAGCGCGTACAACCCCACCCACACGCACACACTCACACAGGCACGCACGCACGCACGCACGCACCCACGCACGCACGCACCAACGCACGTACACGCACGGACACACGCACACACGCACGCACGCACGCACGCACGCACGCACGCACACACACACACACACACACACACACACCAAATGAATTACGATCCATTTGAAGACTTATACCCTGGTAAAGAATACTTTATGTTGTCGTTTTATTTATAGTATATATTATTTAACACTAAGTGTACGACGTAAAGTCTGCTAGACCGATGACATGTCGCAGTTCAGCATAATTTCCAGTCGCTGCTAACAGATGAAAACAACGATCGCGTAAACAGTTTATGTTGTCGCTAGGCGCGTTTTTCAGGTATAGTCGATCTTTGCGGATACATTTTAATCAGAAACGATCTGTGCCAAGGAAAACGGTCGCTCAAGACGAGTGGCCGCTCATGACAGAGGCCGCACAAAGCAGGTTTTATTGCATACGGCGTGTCGTCAGCGTCTGGCCACGAGTGGAACTAGTCAATCAGTGAAATATTGTACAACAGGCAAATCTTTATCACGTCAAATAATAGCATTATGCAGGTTGTCTGAATTTCTGTGAGTAGAGTGTAGAGTGGAGTGAGTTGAAAATATGTTTTTGTGCAGCGTAGCATCAGAGCTGTCAAATTACGACAGATGACAGTCGGCGTTTTTCTCCATAATGATACAATTTTAATTGGTGATGTCAACACGACCGGTTACTGTCTGATTCAAACATAAATGAAGGGGTGTCAGGTTTCAAACTGGTTTGTGGTAAACTGAAGCAATATAATTTCACGAATTTCCCAGGGCACGTCTACCAGTGGAGTTTAAATATGTTGTGACATTTTGATGACAGACCTATTCAGGTTTGATAGGACATGAAGAAAACGTTATTATGGCCGCCTGTGGAAAGGTCAAATGTGGTCTTATGTCATATAATGACTATGGCGTGTACTCTCCGTTACGTCCCCAAACCGGAAGTGTCACCGTTGACAACAGTAGCCTTCTTTCTCCCCTGCTTCCCCTGCCCCGCTCCCTGCTCTCCCATAACCTCTTGGTTTTATTCTAGGTGTTAAGACTGACCCAAGAGGTCTCTTCCGATGTAATTACTTTTCAAACGATTTACTATACGCATCATGCATTATTTACGGAGACAACCTTTCAGTTGTTTTAATTGAAAATGCAATTAAGCTCGTACATACAGTTACACTGTACATATCTGATATGTGACACAGCGTTCATTGTCTTTATTAAGGCTACACACACAACTCCTTATTATAATCGCCCACAGGCTTTGACCACGTAACTGCAACTAAGACGAACTGACCTACCCTGACCGTCATTCCCCCCTGACCGTCATTCCCCTCTCTCCTCATTCCAGTAATTGTCATCAATTGTGTGTGTGTGTGTGTATATATATATATATATATATATATATATATATATATATATATATATATATATATATATATACGTAACAATTAACATATTTCTAAACCTGACTTACTTTTATGTTGATATAGTAAGTCACATGCACTGCGTCTTACACGGATCATGACGCCATCCATAGAATCTGCGAGGTTATCCATATCATCGTCTATAACGTATATACAATATTGTTTGCTTTTCAGAACATTTTTTGTACTAAAGATATTGTTGTGACCTGTCGAGAAACCGC
>OZ024857.1:23503654-23538654 GCA_964017155.1 Oasisia sp. SBJ-2009 | reverse complement strand
CGCATATGGATGCATGCCTAAGTACGCTTTTGAACATATATGTGAATGCGTGCGTATGTACGTGCGTACGTGCGCGCTTTGTACATCCATGGGCGTATACGCTTGCGTGAATACGTATGTGTTCTGTTTGTGTACATATCGATAAGTTCCTACTGTTGTTTCGTCAGCAACCGAAACGCATTCCGCAATCCGCGTTCACGCCGATGTCTGAAACGACACTGTAACTGTAAATATTCCCACGCACACATGACGTCATACCCTGCACGTGTGCGCGTTGTACCCACGACAGGGCGACCCGGGATGCCGGGCCAGGTAGTTCGTGCACACGTCGTAGTTCCGGTTCTTCCTGACGGCGCGCACGCGCAGATGGAAGCCGTTCCTGTGAGCGTTGTTCGCCGCCAGCTCGTTCGTCCTTCCGACGGCCGCGTACTCGCCCTTGCGGCCGAAGCGGACGACGGCTCGGTTGTTCTCGTCGGTCGAGTCGTTCTCCGTCACTCCGACGGTCTGCCGCATGAGCTGCTGCTGGCGACGAGCCGCGCGCGCCGGGCAGAACACCTCGACGATGCCGCGGGCGAGACGCATGTTGAAGCAGCCGTAGATGACGGGGTTGAGCACGCTGTTGAGTAGGGCCATCGTCTCGGCGAACACGTACACGGGCCCGGGGATGACGACACGGTACTCGCTCCAGATGTGGATCAGATGCACGACGAAGTACGGCGTCCAGCACATGATGAAGCTGCAGATGATTGCGAGCGTCATCTTCACCGTTCGGATTTTGGCGCGCGGGATCGCCTTTGCGTCGCGCTGCGTCTTGCGGAGTGCGACGCCGCCGTGACGGTCCGTGACGTTCTTGCCCTGACGCCAGACGACCCGCACGACGTTGATGTAGCAGTACGAGATGACGGTTCCCGGGATGACGAGGATGTATGTCGCCAGGAACGTGAAGTACAACTTCCGCTGCCACCAGTCCGTGTAGCCCTCGCTCACGCACCCCCGCTTGATGTCTCCGTTCGGGTACACCCCGCTGTCCACCTGCTTGAAGATGAGGAGCTGTGGGGTCGCGAACACGAACGCCATCAGCCACGACACCGCGATCATCTTACGCGCGCGAGAGCTCGTCGTCGTACCGAAGCTGAGCGGGCGGCAGATCGCCATGTAGCGGTCGGCGCTCATGGCGACGAGGATGAAGGTGGTGCTGGCGAGGGTGATGATCTGCACGTACAGGAGGATCTTGCAGGCGGCGGCGCCGAGCACCCAGGCGCCGTCGAAGACGACGAACAGGACCTCCGTTGTCATCGTGAAGCAGCACACCGTGAGGTCGCCGACGGCCAGGTTGATGATGAAGACGTTGACGCGTCGATTGAGGCGCCGGTACTTGCTGCACGTCAACACGAGGATGATGATGACGTTGCCGAAAAGTGTCAACGTCATGATGACGGCGAGCGTGACGATGCGCTGGACGACCTCCGGTGTCCACATCTCGCCTCGCTGCACGAGCTTTAGTTCGGTGTGGGGAGATCCCGTCCCGCCCGGCTCTGTGGGGCACCCCGCCATCGACGAATTCCCACACAGATCGGACATCGGTGTGACCATCGCCGGCCACTGCACCGACAAGTTCTGACCACTGTCCGCGTCCATGACGGCAGAAGTCGTCTCGACTTAAATCCGTCCGTTCGTTCGTTCGTCCTGCGAACAGAATACAGTACAGCGATTAGCGTAAATCAAGCGCCGAATAGTTGGTTCGCATTCACGGCAAACGACCTGCGTTCACCCACGTATGTGGCTTCGTCACATATATAGTACATTTCAGTGGGTCGGGAGTCGCTGGTTGTGGCGAGGTAAATCGGGAGTCTCGTGTGTTGTGGCGAGGGACGGCGAGTTCAAAGCCCGACACTCACGTAGCTGTCAGCTGAAACAAACGGGCCATGATCCCTCGAGCTGATGAGCCGGTAACATATTTTTTCGGGCGATAAATAATATCCGGGTGACGTTTCAGCGCATACAGTCAGTCAGTCGTTGTCATTAGTTACCATGAAGTACGTTAACGCTTCCCTCTGAATCTCATATTAAATACATCTTTAGTCTGACGCATATCGGCCACAATGACCAAAATGACGTACATAACATTTCTGCAAAGTTGTTTATTTCTAATTAACACGACGCAAACAGGTTTTTGAGGAGGGAGGAATGTTTTGATAACAAACGCAAATCACGTAAGTTCAGTGCGCGATAAATCCGCGATAGTCAGCAAACAAACGAAATATTAAAATGTATCGAACTAAATTTAACAAACTCTTCACACATCACCACAGGAAATTTAACGAACAACCCGTGGTATTTATACCATACATTTTTGCGTTTTGGTGCGCATTGATGACTTTAAATTTATTGCGCATGAGCAGAAACATCACCCGGGTAATTAACGCCCGGATAAATGTAACCGCGACAACGTCCCCCGTGGGTGTCAGAGTGTTTCTTAAGGCCACATCAAAATGTCATTCGTACAGCGGGTCTTTGTAGGACTAAATGCTTTCGCTCTGTCGTTTCCCCCGGCGACGTGTGTGGTCGCTGGGCAGACACAGGAAGACACGTGCACAGTTGAGTAGAGCATCTCGACATTCTTTGTACAACGGGAAGACATTTGTATATGTGGTTGTAAACATGCAGAACTCACAAGTCAATAAACACAAATATTAGTACGTCAGTACAAACACACTCACACCCACACACAAGCACACGCATACGCGCACGCACACACACACACACACACACACACACACACACACACACAAACACAAACACAAACACACACACACACACACAAACACACACAAACACAAACAAACACACACACACACAAAACACACACACACACAAAACACACACACACACACACACACACACACACACACACACACACACACACACACACACAATTACACACACGTAGTATCGTTCACTTATTGTGTTGCATACATACCGCGCCTACAAATAAACAAACGCAAACACAAAAACAAAAATAAAACATATATCAAATGTGGATGATTTCAACAACAACAAATTCCACATAATTATTTTTATATTAACAAAGCTGGTTTTAAATAAATTGCAAATATACCTGTAATGTTCTATCGAGGTGAGAGAAGACAGACCGAGAATTTATGTTTGACAGCAAACACAAACAATACGACAATTATAATATCGCCATTCCACAACTACAGTACAGAAGATACACCTGCCTGTACAACCCTGGCGGTAGCGACGTCTATACATTTTTTTTAAATTACGTTCTCACAAAAAGTAGCGCCTGTAAAACCGCGGCAAAAAGAGCATAATTCTGTCGAGCCGTCGCGCCATTAACCTTTTAATGCATGTCTCCGTCTTTTTGCCCGACTATTTCCGACGGCCAGCTGCGTCTATGTCGTAACAACAGACGAGAGAGATGCTCGAATTTATTGCTCAGCCTCCTGCTCCGCGCTATGTCGGCGTAACTCAAGTTAGTGCAGTAGGCCAGCAGTTAGCTCACACCTATTGCACGGCGGCTCTGGAGGTAGCGTATTAGTCTCGTGTTAGTCGCAATGGCCCAACAGCTGCGGAGGTAGAAGCGGTAGCACGATGTAATCAGGTGGACGACATCGCGCTGTGAGTGAGAGAGATAATCTGCCCAACTGTCTACATGGACGTGATGAAGACCACTTTGTTGTATCGTAACAAAGACACTGGAAATGGACATCTTCGTTTTAGTCTCATCTTTCCTTCTTCTAGACAGCAGTCAAGCTATGGTTTAAGAAATTCGTTTATAACGAATGAATTTTCGCTCGTGGTGGATGAATACATTGATCCCGACTGTTTTTTTATTTAAATGTTTATTATGAATTATGCAAGGATGTAGTCTGATAACGATTTTTACTCTGACGATCAATTATGTTGGTCCGAATTGCCAAACAGTATTGAAATGTCATCATATACAGCAAATAAAGAATGAAGTAAATATGTCTAGTGCTTACCACGATTTAATGAACGGTTGCTACTTCTTAGTATAATACTATTATATTGAACACTTGATTGTAAGCTTCCGATTAATTAATTTCACGCCAATCTAAATCAACGAGGCGACCGATTAGGTTTATATATATATATATATATATATATATATATATATATATATATATTTATATATATATATATATATATATATATATATATATATATATATATATATATATATATATATATATATATATATATATGATTTGTCGGTACTGATGGATTCGTTATAGTCGAGGATTAATGTAGGCCTATATTGTTCATTGCGAATAGTTAACCATGCCTATTAAATATCTCGTTATTGTTGCCTAAAAATAATCAATTAGCAACCAAAATGCTGCATATCTAGAAACATTGATCGGGAGTAAACGGAACGTCGCTAATCCATACACTGGACCAAGAATGGGTCCGGATTAACCAGATGAATTAGGTTTCCGAGTGAACGAATTTTTTTGTAACGTGGCAAGCTTCGTGACGGCGAAGTGGGGCGCAGATACCGAAGTTCCCGATCGTCTGGAGGAGGACGAACGATGTTCCACTTTAATGATGACTTGCTGGCGTAAGATCATATTAAGGCGTTCGTCCGCCATTACACAAAAGAGTTCCCATTAGAAATGACATTATTCAGGTTGTCTGAATTTCTGTGAGGATTTGTTTAGTGTTGAATGAGTACAAATGATGTATTTGTGCAACGTGGTATCAGAGCTGTCAAATTATAACAGACGTCAGTCGGTGTGTTTCTGCGTATAGATACAGGCATCAGATTGATTGATGATGAGACCCAGGCAAACCAGTGTCTGGTTTTAGCAGAAAGTAAGGGAAGTTCACGCGAATTTTATACAGGGGAGTGGGGTACTCAGGGAGTGATATACTCAGGGAGTGGGATACTCTGGGAGTGGGATACTCAGTGAGTGGGATACTCGGGGCAGTGGGATACTTAGGGAGTGGGATACTCAGGGAGTGGGATACTCGGGGAGTGGTATACACAGGGAGTGGGATACTTAGGGAGTGGGATACTTAGGGAGTGGGATACTCGGGGAGTGGGATACACAGGGAGTGGGATACTCGGGGAGTGGGATACTCAGTGAGTGGGATACTCAGGGAGTGGGATACTCGGGGCAGTGGGATACTTAGGGAGTGGGATACTCAGTGAGTGGGATACTCAGTGAGTGGGATACTCAGGGAGTGGGATACTCAGTGAGTGGGATACTCAGTGAGTGGGATACTCAGTGAGTGGGATACTCGTCGGGGAGTGGGATACTCAGTGAGTGGGATACTCAAGCAGTGGGATACTCAGTGAGTGGGATACTCAGTGAGTGGGATACTCAGTGAGTGGGATACTCGTCGGGGAGTGGGATACTCAGTGAGTGGGATACTCAAGCAGTGGGATACTCAGTGAGTGGGATACTCAGTGAGTGGGATACTCAGTGAGTGGGATACTCGTCGGGGAGTGGGATACTCAGTGAGTGGGATACTCAAGCAGTGGGATACTCAGTGAGTGGGATACTCAGTGAGTGGGATACTCAGTGAGTGGGATACTCAGTGAGTGGGATACTCGTCGGGGAGTGGGATACTCAGTGAGTGGGATACTCAGTGAGTGGGATACTCAGTGAGTGGGATACTCAGTGAGTGGGATACTCAGGGAGTGGGATACTCAGTGAGTGGGATACTCAAGCAGTGGGATACTCAGTGAGTGGGATACTCAGTGAGTGGGATACTCGTCGGGGAGTGGGATACTCAGTGAGTGGGATACTCAGTGAGTGGGATACTCGTCGGGGAGTGGGATACTCAGGGAGTGGGATACTCAGTGAGTGGGATACTCGTCGGGGAGTGGGATACTCAGGGAGTGGGATACTCAGTGAGTGGGATACTCAGGGAGTGGGATACTCGTCGGGGAGTGGGATACTCAGTGAGTGGGATACTCAGTGAGTGGGATACTCGTCGGGGAGTGGGATACTCAGGGAGTGGGATACTCAGTGAGTGGGATACTCGTCGGGGAGTGGGATACTCAAGCAGTGGGATACTCAGTGAGTGGGATACTCAGTGAGTGGGATACTCGTCGGGGAGTGGGATACTCAGGGAGTGGGATACTCAGTGAGTGGGATACTCAGGGAGTGGGATACTCGGGGAGCGGGATACACAGGGAGTGGGATACACAGGGAGCGGGATACACAGGGAGTGGGATACTCAGGGAGTGGGATACTCAGTGAGTGGGATACTCAGGGAGTGGGATACTCAGGGAGTGGGATACTCGGGGAGCGGGATACACAGGGCGTTTGAACACGACCACCAAATCAACAGATCGCCGCTGACCAAGACGACTTACGCCAGCTGCAGGTGTAGCCGCGCCGGACATACTGGACATAGCTGCCCTTTGACTGACCATGTCAACACTGTGTGGGCGTCGGTTGTTCTAGACGGCGGGCCACGGTACAGATGACCACGGCCGAGATAACTTGTCTGAAGTAAATAGAACCACGAGGCATGCCAGTGATGGTGCCTCGGTCTGGTTGTTTGCGGACAGCGGTCAGCCGCCGTCCACTGCAGACGGACGCATCGCCAGTGGGTCAGCACGCACACCGGTGCAGCAAGGCATCAGTCGGATTAAACGGTCATTAACTCAAGAAAATGTCATTATTTTGCAACGTTGAATAAACAGAAATTAGCCTGTGTCCCCCGGGGTTTGTCACGAAAAGAAACCGCAGAACGTGACATCTCTTGGACGACCCAAATGTACTTATATTTTAAGGTTATGCAAGGTTGAGGTTATGTAAACACTGTATTTCTTTGCAATGGCTGTGGTCGTTTGATGTTTTGCTATCGAAAATACCGTGATACCGGCATCTCTACCATTTCTTACGTTCAGAAAAAGTGGCTACGACAACTGACGAATAGGATATCTAATTGGCAACTGGGACTAAGTGGAGTTGTGTGCGCATGTGCATGCGTGACTGTGCGCTGTGCGTGAGTATTTGTGTATATATGGCATATGGGATATTTCAAATGGTTGCAAGGCGTTGCGGTCCAATTGAGGTTTCACTTTGAAACTAAACTCGTTCATCATCGAGCACGTATCAAAGTATCCGTTTTGCAACAGCTGAAAATCTTCTCACTGACATGTATAACGTACGGAAAGGGCATGATTAAACCGCACGAATCTACAAAGGTCTTATCGAACGATGACTGAAATCATTCGATAATGCTTACACCAGTTGTAACACAATATTGTAGCCAACGGTCTTGTCATCACAGAAAAGAATGTGTAAGTTCAGATGTGGAGTCTTTTTGCTGAAACTTCAAATCTGCGTGAACCGCAATGTACTGCTTTGCCGTGAGGCGTTCTCTGGATGTGGTTAGAGTCATTGGGCTGGGGCCAATGTGAACGAAAGATGGAACGCGTCAGGAAGGGAAAGCAGTAGACTGTGGCTGAAATACAGCCCGAAGACGCAGAGGTCAACGACTTCATCGTCCGACATGTGGAACAAAAAACGACATGGTTGGGAGAGCTGCAGGCAGACAGAAACAAACAACGGTAGACATACAGACACAGATAACCAGATCGACAGGCGGGCAGACGGAGACGGGCGGGGACGGGGACGGGGACGGGGACGGGGACGGGGACGGGGACGGGGACGGGGACGGGGACGGGGACGGGGACGGGGACGGGGACGGGGACGGGGACGGGGACGGGGACGGGGACGGGGACGGGGACGGGGACGGGGACGGGGACGGGGACGGGGACGGGGACGGGGACGGGGACGGGGACGGGGACGGGGACGGGGACGGGGACGGGGACGGGGACGGGGACGGGGACGGGGACGGGGACGGGGACGGAGACGGAGACGGAGACGGAGACGGAGACGGAGACGGAGACGGAGACGGAGACGGAGACGGAGACGGAGACGGAGACGGAGACGGAGACGGAGACGGAGACGGAGACGGAGACGGAGACGGAGACGGAGAACCCCAGACATAAAGTGACAGGCAGGCAGTGCGCGCGCGCGTGCGTGCGTGCGTGCGTGCGTGCGTGCGTGCGTGCGTGTGTGTGTGTGTGTGTGTGTGTGTGTGTGTGTGTGTGTGTGTGTGTGTGTGTGTGTGTGTGTGTGTGTGTGTGTGTGTGTGTGTGTGTGGTGTATATGTGTATATATATATATATATATATGTGTGTGTGTGTGTGTGTGTGTTTGTGTGTGTGTGTGTGTGTGTGTGTGTGTGTGTGTGTGTGTGTGTGTGTATGTGTGTGTGTGTGTGTGTATGTGTGTGCCATTGTTGCTCTGATCCGGTGTCATCCTCCCCCGCCCCCTCCACTATCGGCTTCTCGCACTGAACGGGAAACAAAGTGAATCGCGTGTTTAGCTCGGTGACTTTGTTCATTGTGTCATGGCGCAACGATTCTTCGAATTTGTTGATGACTAATGGCAACCCAGTATTTTCGCTTGAATTAAAAGACTTATTTTCAGCCGGAAGTGTCTGCGATATAGAATATAGAGGACATTGTAGATAATAGAGAGATCAAGGAGACCCGATTCACAGATAAGTAGGTGGGTCATCTTTTGAATTCCTACAGGACGGACGGACGGACGGACGGACGGACGGACGGACGGACGGACGGACGGACGGACGGACGGACGGACGGACGGACGGACGGACGGACGGACGGACGGACGGACGGACGGACGGACGGACGGACGGACGGACGGACGGACGGACGGACGGACGGACGGACGGACGGACGGACGGACGGACGGACGGACGGACGGACGGACGGACGGACGGACGGACGGACGGACGGACGGACGGACGGACGGACGGACGGACGGACGGACGGACGGACGGACGGACGGACGGACGGACGGACGGACGGACGGACGGACGGACGGACGGACGGACGGACGGACGGACGGACGGACGGACGGACGGACGGACGGACGGACGGACGGACGGACGGACGGACGGACGGACAAAATAGACGGAGATACTTGGATGTGCTTGCATGCGAGCATATCAGGATACTTATTATTATGACGTCATAATGGCTAAATTGCAACGGAAAGAGCCACGTGACACATCAATCGCTTTTAGCGGTAAGCTCTAATTAATGTATGCACCACGTGACCAAATGCTAGCATAAACTCCGTCTAGCGATGGCTGCCTGAACACGTGTTTGTCTTGGTATATTTAAAAATTATACTTACACAAGATTACTCTTTATGATAAAAACCTAAGGGAACGTTGTTAACACACAAAAAAGCGAGCGTGCCGAGACAGCGCGCCCGCATGAAATACAACTCTTCTGACGTTTGGTGACCCTACACATTATCTCGCAGATTAAAATATTTTGCGAACTTACTTCTTGGGAAACTGCGCTCTTGCGTTGATTACACGTCCAGTGTCCGGGGCATCAACATCTGTGACATTATACATCCAGCGTTCGGGGCCTCAGTACCTGTATCGTGGATCCCCTTGGTCGGGTCATCGGGCATTTACCTCGGATCCCCGCGTTTACTGCAAAATAAATATGTTTTTAATAATTAATACGAACACCGTATAAATTGAAATTGTTTAGCTTCGCGTCATACACGTAAAATGATTCACATTCATGACATTTTCTAGTTTTGGTCGGCATTATATATATATATATATATATATATATATATATATATATATATATATAATGTTGACCATGTATATATATACACTGTATATATATATATATATATATATATATATATATATATATATATATATAATACTTTAAAGAGTGTACACATTTATAATAACACCAATTATAGGAGTTAGTAGTGTTTCTGTAAGTTATCGATTAATTAATAACAGGTCGTGTACTTAAATCATCAATATCTCATTTAGTTCGCGGTTACGTCACTCGTACATATGTCCCGCAAACACTCCTTTGATTTCGGTCGAGTTGACAGGCGACTGTGAGACAACGCCTCACGAACTCTCAGCTGAACTTCGCCGCTATCTGGGCGAGTTGTTTAGTCTGCCAGTGATGAATGCCCGGCGCCTAGACGTGGAGTCATTACTAAGACATAACCTGATGTAATCGGGCCGAGGAATGTGACCCGTCTACGGCGAGATTAATCAACCTACATATCGGCACGTATTGTTGGAATCGTGAACCCGAACGAGCTGTTTTCTCGGGCGAAGTATCTGGGTCGACATCCATTTAGATGTCGTTGTCAAAAAAAGAAATATTTCGCACGTTATTGTGAAAAAACGTAGTGTTATATACGACGTTTATCTTCGTTTCCTTGGCAATTTAATCGCGTTGTGCTTCAGACCCGCTGTTCATCGTCTATCGATCTGGTGTCTACCGATCTTATAATTTATAAAAACGATTTACACATCTCAGGGTGAGCCAGGCTTCCAGGAACAACAACTCGTCTTCTTGTGTTGAATTCCAACGCTCTACATTTTACAACTAAGGCAGCGAGACTCATAATTCCTACGGTCTCTGCAATCCACGCATACAACACCGCATTCAGTGCGCGCTTCCCTCTGGTTTGGGAACAACTCCGGGCCGTCGGCGATGCGCTCGACCCCGGCAGGTCCCATCAGCTGTGGATCCCACCCACTCCCACTCCCTCTCCCTCTCCCACTCCCACTCCCTCTCCCTCCGAGCAGCGACCAATTCCCAGGTGCTCAAAACACAGAGTTATCCGTCTAAACGTACACGAATCCCAAGCGCTGATCTGACACGAGTATCTTTCGCTGAATTGTCGTAATGTTCATAATTGTTAACATTTTCGGAGTACGCTTTATCTTGACTCCCCCCTCCCCGAAGGTTATACTCAAATGTTGAGTGTTGTTACAAGTATACACCGACATTAGCAAGTACGCTAGAACAGTTTTTATATGTTTTAATTGACAAATATACATGTAAACAATACACGAATCTATCGCCACATGCTTCTTCACGTGTTCTCGCGCTCCGCTCTCTTCCCGGCGAAGTCACACAAGCGTACAAATGTTAGTAACAATATTGATATTTCGGGTGGGGGGCATACAGAAGCCTCCAATCCTTCCCCTAAGCGAATTGGACCAATGCAGAGTGAAAACCCTTGCCCAATGTTTGTCATCAAAGCACAGGATTCGAACCGGGGTTTTCTTAGTCGATAGACCGAAGTTCTATTCCTGAGCCACAGCGCTCTGCGATTGTTGTTGTATCTAGTCTGATGAGTATGGCGAGGTAAGTAGGAAATAAACAAAATACGACATGGTGAAATGAACAAAAACATGTTGTAGTTGACAGAGTCAGTGGTGTTGATTTGAACACGATGCGTCATCGCTGCGTCAGCTAGAAACTATGGTGGACATAAGAACCCGTTATCATGATCTAACTACAACGAAATTACATTACAAATACATCAGCTCATTATCATGGTCATGTGCTGGACCTGACTAACGCGACCCAAATAGCAAGGTGACCGCATTGGCGAGACTGATCACGTTTACGTTACTGTCACGGATCTAGCGTGGGACTCTCTTGTGAGACGACATTAATTGTGACGTGTCAACATCACCGAGGTGACAATAACGCGTACATATAGTTCACTGTACTACAATGCGTTTGCCTTGTGATTCTGATCGTACAAAACACTGGTCCTACAAGGCTACAAGGGCGTGTAGAATCTGACATATCAGCCTTACGCACGAGCGCCCATTGCGAATGTCACTGCTGGACTATTAGCGTTAATGAGCACGGACGACAAGTTGCCGAACGCCGCATTCTCCGAGCGGTGTGAGTTGACATTGTGCAAGATTCCGTGCTGTTATCGCTCCAACCTTACGCCTTTGACCAGCGGTGCGTAA
The DNA here is from genome assembly GCA_964017155.1 of Oasisia sp. SBJ-2009. Lineage (NCBI taxonomy): Eukaryota > Metazoa > Annelida > Polychaeta > Sabellida > Siboglinidae > Oasisia > Oasisia sp. SBJ-2009. The sequence continues at coordinate 23,526,774 of OZ024857.1, read as the reverse complement.
AATCCTTTCAGCGCGCCGCAAAACACCCGACTACCAGACTGGCGACGTCGCCTCGCGTTCAGCCGACGCACTTTCTGATTGATTTAATTTGGGAATGTTTTATTCCCAATCACCGGGCTCCGGTACGAATGTGCGTTGTAAACACGCATGCCCACCCGTAACACACGTGTGTACGGGTACAAGCGTGTCAAGGTTTGGGCGTTCGTAAACACGTCTGATCGATTCGTTGCATTGGCAGTTGTATGTGCAGATCAACAAATTGTGAAGTAACGATGTGGATTTTTACGGGAACATTGTTTGGTGTAAATCATGGTTATGCTGAAGCATGATCCGATTACTTGTGTAGTTTTCTACAAGTCTCATTAATTTATAGTTACTAAGGTAGTCTCTATTAGTTTCTGATTACTTGTGTAGGTTTCTACAAGTCTATATTAGTTTCTAGTTACTTGTGTAGGTTTCTACAAGTCTCTATTAGTTTCTAGTTACGTGTGTAGGTTTCTACAAGTCTATATTAGTTTATAGTTACTTGTGTAGGTTTCTACAAGTCTATATTAGTTTCTTGTTACTTGTGTAGGTTTCTACAAGTCTATATTAGTTTCTAGTTACTTGTGTAGGTTTCTACAAGTCTCTATTAGTTTCTAGTTACTTGCGTAGGTTTCTACAAGTCTCTATTAGTTTCCAGTTACTTGTGTAGGTTTCTACAAGTCTCTATTAGTTTCTAGTTTCGCGGATAATTGTTCTTCGTAGAGCGCTGTAGCTCAGGGGTAGAGCTTCGGACTCTCGACTACGAGAACCCGGGTGCGAATCCTGTGCTGCGGTGTTAAAACCTTGAGCAAGTTTTTTCACTCTACATTGCTCCAGCTCACTCACCTGTATAAATGTGTATCTGGCTATAGACAGTGGTGGATATGTGTACGAGCAGCCTTCGCACATTAATTGTAGCATAATGGCTGGATGCTTCCCAGAGAAGCTGAGATGGTGTATGAGTGAACAGGTCTGTCAGGGAAGTAAAGTGTAAAGCGCTTTGAACGGTCCTGAGGACTGGATACTGCACTATATAAGAACTTGCCTTTTTTAACTTTGTAACTTCATTGCCGGTAACGACTTGCAAAGCCAAACAAAATATCCGCCATTGTCTTTACCCACACAACAATCTCATTTCAAAACCTTAAACAACATCCGTTAACAACTCAAAAAACATCAGAGTAGCAACTACAACATGATCGTAAAAAGGTGCATTTGCTGTTATCGTCCAATCAATAGCCACTACTCTCTGTGTTCCGTAATTGTTTGTGAGTCGCGCTTGACGTAATACATTATTAATATTGCCGTTTTACGCTGGAGACGGATGTTACAAATGGAATTTTATCGGAGGCTTGTGATAGCGATCAGGGAAAAGAATAGAAATGTCAAAAATTGACGTATCACAGCTAACAAACCCGATTCATATAGCATAACTAATGCATAATTTACCGTCAAAATCGAGGTGATACAAAGAGGTAAATTATGCGTCAGTTATGCTATATGAATATGGGTTTGTTAGCAAAGATATGTCAACTTCGACATTTCTATTCTTTTCCCTGACCTCAATCATAATCCCCCGATAAAATTCCATTTGCAACATCCTTCCCCAGCGTAAAACGGCAATCTTAATAATGTATTGCGTCAAGCGCGACTCACAAACAATTACGGATTAAAGAGAGTAGTGGCTATTGATTGGATGATGACATCAAATGCACTTTTTACGATGATGATTGGTCCATAAACTGCGCGTGCAACAGAAGAGTGTTATACTAAAGATGTTATGTGAGTTGCAAGTTGTACTTTGTAAAGCTCTCGTACAAGGATGATATTGAGACATATGTTAATCTTTCTGGTTTATGTATGTGATAAAATTAGCTGTTTCACACAAAATATAAAGGGGGAGGAGGGAGGGAGGTAGGGAGTGAAGCAGGGAGGGAAGGAGGGAAGGAGGGAAGAAAGGAAGGAGGGAAGGAGGGGAGGAGGGAAGGAGGGAAGGGAGGAAGGGGGAAGGCGGGAAGGCGGTAAGGCGGTAAGGAGGGAAGGAGGGAAGGGGGAGGAGGGGAGGAGGGAAGGAGGGAAGGAGGGGAGGAGGGGAGGAGGGAAAGAGGGGAGGAGGGGAGGAGGGGAGGAGGGGAGGAGGGGAGGAGGGGAGGAGGGGAGGAGGGGAGGAGGGGAGGAGGGGAGGAGGGGAGGAGGGGAGGAGGGGAGGAGGGGAGGACTTTACTTAGGGCTTGTTTCGGTCGACAATGACAACAGAGAGTAAATCGGAGGAACATAAAACAAACGAGGAAGTGCGACACCTAACTGGAGCTGGGGGAATTGGCGACAAATTGAGAGATGCACAGGCCACGTACAGAGAAGAGAGAATGGCCACTGATTGAGAAAAGCTGCGGAATTGCCAGTTCTTGGGAAGAGAAAAGCAGGAAGACCAACACAGAGATGGAAGGACAGTGTAAAGGAAGACCGGGAGTTGAGGGGCTAAAGGAGGAAGACGCGAAAGACCGGAACAAGTGGGGACAACTCGCGCACTCCTGACCGGCCCAGTGGGGGAACATGGCGACAGAAGAAGACAGTGAACCTGATACGACGCAGACTGGTGGGAGACGGTGGGTAGGAGGTGGGAGAGAGAGGGGATAGAGGTGGGATAGGGGCGGAAGGGAGGCGGGAGACACGTCATAGCGTGGGAGTACCACACAGGCAGGTCCAGCCCTCCGGCCAGTCATCCGATGACCACAACACGTTGTACAGTTCAAACAGATTGCGCGTAATTGCAAAACGTGTCTGGCTGACGGGCAGAATGTCTACCGGTGTTTGTCAGGTGTGGGGTCAGTTTCCCGACACGCTGGCCATCGTGCAGGTCAAATATCAAATGTGACCCGAGGTCGAATGTCAACAAGGCCCCGACTGGGAACGGTTCAAAACAAGTATGACGCTGATGGTCAACTGGTCAAGGCGAAACAACACCTGTACGGACACTCGTATGCGTCATACATTACTACGGATAATTGTAATTGAGCTAATGCATGTCTTTTAACTTTCGCGGGATGTCCAAATTGCATGGACCTATGATCTCGAGAAATTACTGCTGCTGCTGCTGCTGCTGCTGCTGCTGCTGCTGCTGTTGCTGTTTCTGATTATGTTTGTCGTGTCCAAGAGAGTTGCGGGATCTAGAAGCAACTACGTTGCCTCTGGTGATTTACGTCCCGACCTTGGTCAGGAATTCGGCAACAATCAGACTAACCACCAGTGGTCAGTAAATAAATCACGTGTCCAATATATAGGTCAAGATAACATCACAAGTCACAAATCAAAACTACCATATCAGAGAGCGTGTTCTAGATAACTCGTTACATACAGTTATTCATTGACACCGGAACGTGATGAATATCTGGGAGCGGAAGCTCATCGCAAATCTCCAATTACATCCCAGCGAGTTTCTAAAACCAGTTGCACCCCCGAGGCTCGCCAAGAATAAAGTTAAATGTACGTTCTTATATAGCGCAGTAAAAATTACAATAACAACAATAATAATTTTATTATTATTATTATTATTATTATTATTATTATTATTATTATTATTATTATTATTATTATTATTATTATTATTATTATTATTATTATTATTATTATTATTATTATTATTATTATTATTATTATTATTATTATTATTATTATTATTATTATTATTATTATTATTATTATTATTATTATTATTATTATTATTATTAGTAGTAATAAACAATAATGATAATTATAACACACACTAATAATAACGATAATAATGATAATAATAACGATAGTAAAAAAAGAAACATGCACACAAGAATGTTGCTATAGATAACGCCTCTATTTTACTACTCTTACGTAAACATTCTACAAAATATCAGAACACTATTTTCATGTTGAATATCGGTGATTAGTCAAAGTCGTAGAGAAACTGAAATTTAACGAGCGTTCGTGTCCTAGTGTTGAGATAACAGAGACACTTTGACTGGTGCTGCTTGGGACGGCCGTTGGGTGATTACGGACGGTGCAGTCTGTCTCTGCCACGGACACGCCTGTACTATACACACAACCGTACGATTCAACACGTGTAATGAGTAAAGTTCCACACTTACTTAGCCGTAAGGAACACACATTTGTTATATCTCACGACATCCCTTAAGCGCGATTTGGCACCGTTCGAATGATGGACGTTTTTGTTAGTAATGTTAAATACAAAATAACTTGCTATGTCACGAATGTTGATGAACATTGCATCCAGTGTTGAGAATAGAAATATGATCTTATGCCATTACAACTGTATGGATCCTACTGCAGGAGTAGACCGGGTAACAGCAGATGTCATTACAACTCACGTCGCATTTGCAACACCCTGTGGAAATGACTTTGAAACCTCTTCAGAAGGAAATGACCTTGAAACCTCTTCAGAAGGAAATTACTTTGAAACCTCTTCAGAAGGAAATTACTTTGAAACTCTTCAGAAGGAAATTACTTTGAAACTCTTCAGAAGGACATGACTTTGAAACCTCTTCAAACGGGCCGCAGACCTATCGTCAAAAACAGCACTAACGTGGACACAAGAAGGCAAGAAAAAATAAAGCAGTCATAAATGAAGAGCGGGGCACTACTGTGCTAGCATGGGGCCGGGCAACAAAGAGGTACCTAGACGGAGGGAACGCGCGACATCTTGCGTTAAGTTTACCGGTCGCACCCCAAGGCGCGACGCGGATAAATAAGTAAGTAGGAAACGAACCGATGTAAACATATTTTAATCGCCGCTGAGGTATCCATAGCTGGGTGACATTAATCGACGGCTAACACGTGTCGCTACGCATTTGTATATCGCACAGTTGCCTTGGGTTACGAGAGCGGATTTACGTTATTTATGGATTCAGGAATGTCCGGCCATATTCCTTCCATTAGCCGTTAAACCTGCATTGAAGTCAACGACGTAACTTGTTGATTTACGTCCGCTCCAGTTCTCAATCAGCGCCGAGAAACGTCAAACTCTTTATGTCCCTGATGCTTTGTAAAAATGTTTTATTCGCGTTTCCATTCTTTGTTTCTTGGCGTAATTCTGGCAGAATCGTTTCATAACCGGCAAGGTCAGACGTGTTATTTGCTACACACAGCGAAAATCTTATGCTTAGCATACATGCGCAAAGTTGGCACACTGTCCGGATATAAATTGCCGTGGACATGGAAACCATTGTCCATTTGGCAATATGCCATTATTTAAAAAATATTATAATATATTTGTCAATTCAGATTTTTAAATACTAGTTCTGATAGCATTTAGACAATTACTTTACAAAATTGGTTAGACAGGATCTGGATTTCAAAAACATACGTTATAAAAGTATTGATTATTGTTTGCTTAACCACAAAATCGACCGCATATCATCACTAAGTAATATATCTAATAGATTATGAATTACCGAGATATCCATACCACATTTTAAATCTTCTACGGAATGACGATATCTAATGACGATATCTGACTATACACAGCGCAGTGAAACGTCGGAGTGTGCATTAAAACGTGTTACTTTATGAATTAGAAGATCCAATAAGTGTAAATACGTTTTGCGTAGTACTACAATTAATACATGAATCAACGGGAGAATGAAACTAATGAGACGAATCACAACCACTTAACGGTGTGAATGAAACAAGCCCGTGGCTGCAGCCAGACGAACAAAGCGAGTCCGTCCTGTACCCATCAAGGACAGGAAAACGCACAATTTAGTACGACACAGCGGCCACGGAAGAAGAGAAAAACTAATTTCTACTACTGACTTCCTAGTATAGATTTACATATTCGTGGTCTCTGAGGCTTAAACAGAAAGCGCGCATTGTGTCCGCGTCCGTCGCACTTTTACAATTATGCATTGCTCGCACCTTGTCGCATTGGTGGGGTCAGGAACCACGTGGTCCGGAGACTACTATCTTTGTAAAGGATCAACAATTTCAAACAAGCCCCGTTGTAGACAAACCGAAGTGTCGTCGCCCGTCTATGCATAAATGCAAATGTGTCGTATAATACAAACAACTCTCATCTTCACGGGCGTCGATCGGTGGGGGTCGGGGGGGGGACGCGTCCCCCCACTTTCCAGCCTGGGGGGACAGCATAGGAAATGTCCCCCCCACTTTTTCAGATAAAAACAAATTTACAGGCATATAGCGAGACTGATCACTCCTCTCTCCTAAAATAAACCCTACGTCTAGTAGTAAAATTTATTTACCAGTTCAAATATAAACTTCCGACTACCCAGTGGAAAATCACTAGATGAATTGCTTGGTTGGCCGCTGCGCGGAGCTTGATCTTAGTCCAGTAAATATTCGTCATGTCGGCACGGGCGTCGATCGGTGGGGGATGGGGGGACGCGTCCCCCCCACTTTTCAGCATGGGGAGACAGCATAGGAACTGTCCCCCCACTTTTCAGTTCATAAAAAATTGCGGGGCATGTAGCCTAACTCACCACTCCTCTCTCTTAAAAGCCGCTACATAGGACTAGTAGCTAGACAATAAATTCGCAATATGAAGTTCCGACAACCCTTTAGACAATCGACTAGATAACTTGCTTGGCTGGCCACAACGCGCAACTTGATCTTACTTGAGTAAATAATCATCATGTCGGTGTAGCGGTTACATTTTTCCGGCGTTATAAAGGTTCCGATTGACGCTTCTGCGCAAGCGCGATAAATGTAAAATTATTAATGTGCAGCAAAAGGACAATATATATATATATATGGTATAAATACTAGGGGTTGTTCGTTAGGATATACATAACCTCTCTTCAAAGTTTTGAGGCATGTTTTGATAGCAAGCGTAAATCACGTGACTATGGTGCGCCATAATCCGTGACGGTGATTTAAACAAACGTAAGATGTTATTCTATTGGACGACATTTTAAGCAGCTCTTCACAGTAATCATCACAGGAGAATTAATGAACAGCCCGTGGCATTTATACCAAAAATGCTTTGTTGTTTCGCTGCACGTTGATGATTGCGCAGAAACGCCAATCGGAAAGTTTATAAGGATCGGAAAATGTAAGCGCGACACCGGGCTGAGCCGCTGCCGGGTTCTATCAGTTTGCATCCTTGTGTTGGTGTTATTAGTAGGTTCTAGACATCAAGGAAATTATAAATTATAAATTATGAAATTTGTGTTTCACTTTCACCCCTCGCCTGCTTGATGCTTATCGCCTACGACAGAAGCAGCGGATTCCTGCACTTTGTGTAACTTATTCCCATTTGAGTGATGACAAATTTCTTTGCCAAAATGTAGGACTGGGAAATTCTACACAACATGGGCGTCGATCTTTTTCAGTTGATAAAAACAAATGTACATGCATATAGCGAGACTGATCACTCCCCTCTCTTAAAAAGGTTACATCGGTCTAGTAGTAAAATTAATATACGAGTCATCACGGTAACCACCAAATGTAATAACATCAGTGTAGTTGATGGTCTTCACAGGCCTCTGTAGCAAACCATTTTGTCATACATTTAGAATCCAGTGCATAGTCACAATGCACATGGCCATCGATTGGTGGGGACATGTCCCCCCACTTTTCAGCCAGAGAGGGACAGCATATAGGAAATGCCCCCCCCCCCCACCTTTTCAGTTCAGAAAACAATATATGGGCATATAGCGAGACTGATGACTCCACTCTCTTAAGAGCCCCTACATAGGCTTAGTAGTAAAATTACTCAACTCAGATATAAACTTCCGACTACCCAGTGGAAAATTACTAGATAAATTGCTTGGTTGGCCGCAACTTGATCGTAAATATTCATCATGGCGGGCTCTGTCATTTTGCACCCTTGTGTTGATATATTAATAGGCACTAGCCATCAAATACATTATAGACTATTAATTTTGTTTGCCCTATCACCCCTTGAATTGCAGCCTGGTCGCCCTTGTGGATACTTATATCGCCTACGGCGGAACCAGCGGATTCCTGCACTTTTTGGAATTTGATCCCATTTGAGTGATGAAAAATATCTTTGCCAAATGATGGGATTGGGAAGTCCTACACAGGCACCCGTGTAACCTCTGCATCTTGTCACTACGGACTTATATACACATAAGTCCTTGTTGTCACTCTGTGATTCAGGCAAGAGGTTATGGGTCCAAAGTCAACCCTCCAAAGTTTCAGTGATTGGGGTGAGCCACGGCCCCTCTTCAAATATAATGTAGCCAACATAACTATTTTAAATAGCATAACATGAAGGCCTTTGTTTATTTTAGAATTAGCACCAGACCAACAATGAATTATGTTTTATATTTACTAAAACAGTTATATGTATTTCAGGTCATATATATATATATATATATATATATATATATATATATATATATATATATATATATATATATATATATATATTATACGTACATACAAAATACATACATATATGTATATGTAAATTGGTCCCCCGTCCCCCCCACTTTTAAAACCGGATCGACGCCCCTGCTCATCTTATGTAGTCATTGTTTACCGTTTAGCATTGCATACGATCCCGTTCTGATTCCATATGTAAAGATGAGGATGCGTATCTCTCGTCCATCCTCTTGCGGATGATGGCAATTGAATGTCTTTCAGTACTGCCTCTGCTTCTTATGTTAAGAATAGACAGAGAACCAAGAAATGGGCTCTCCCAAATCAAGGTTAATTGATCATCGTGGAGAGCGGAGTGAAGAGTGAAGTCGCTCAAGAGAACGTGGCCTAGTCTTTTGATTATTGCAAGGAGAAATCTCCAACAGTCGTCGAGAAACCGTTTGATGAAGATTGTTTGTTGAAGATGGCTTATTCGAGTGACATCTTACACCATCAAAAGTCAATGAATAAATAAAACATTCGACATAAATTACTCAGGAAAACGTGGTCCACTATTTTAGGTAATACATATTTCCCTGGAACGAATACGCCAGATTACTCCAAAATATTTCAATATGGAGGTGCAGCGTATATTGGACCACGCGTAGGTTTGGAGGTACGATCCGTGTGCGTAAACGAACCCTCCACGCACGACATGGTCTGAATCTCTTCCATTAGCCAAATTCATGTCTACAACGAGCGCGGAATATCCAAATCTGGTTGATATTCCAGTGTAATCATTGTTGATGTCTTCATCAACTTGACTCTGATCTTACTATGGAATATTTATTAATAAAACACGAAAACTCTTCAAGAAAAACACCCGGTTGATCACCATAAATCAGTCCAAACAAGCGACGAATGAGGTAATCACAAATCATACATATTTAATTTTCGAAAACCACAATTCGTTGATATTCCATTCCAGTATCAAGGACCGATTTTAATTAACCGTTTCTACTTCCAGTTTAGCTTATTCTGCGACTGGGATCCTTCTCTTAACACCTGACGGCAGCGAATGGTTTCTTTGCATGTCGTCGTGGCATTTATCCGTACTGTGGATACTTAATAACTTATTTAAGAACGAAGACCCCGAAAACAATTATCGTCAATTTGACGGTGTTGCCATATGAAGCGTAGCCAGAACAAAATCATGAATGTTTTATTGTGATGAAAAACAATCACCGTGGGAGTGTTCGTTAGTTCGCATGTTTCAATGGCCTCCAGGTCTGCCGTTCCTATGCTTTGGTTTTCTTTTCTTTCGGCGTTCCGAACCTTTTTCTCCCCACGTTATCACTAGATCCTCAAATCTTCCTAACATAAGATATGGAATTATATACATAATGACGGTTGCATGTTAGTGCAATGATAACACAATATTTTATTAATGAAATAAAGAAAACTGCACTCCGAATTGAGAGTGTTAAAAACCATCACGGTCACATTTCTGGAAACAGTTTGAGGCACATAGATCCTAAACTCGAGGGTCCTGGTTAAACGCGAAAGTTGATGGTTACACAGAAATATGCCAAAAATCCTTGTTATCAGAAACAAATGGACGGAGACGTCAGCAGTGATGACACGGGGTGTCAGCAAGATTCGCATATGCCGCGTTCATTGCAGAACTTGGCCAATGGAAAACATTCATTTGTGTAGTACACGAACATGAATCCAAAACCACCCCGAGTGTGGTACAGACCGCACCTCCGCGCTGAAATTATTCAGACAGTCATTTTGAACAAATAAATTGTTGTTTATTCAGTGATTTAGATAAGACCCTCACCTCACCTAGGTCGTCTTTCAAGACGCCCCGCGTTGAATACACAGCCCTTCCAGCACCCTCTGTCCATCATGATTGTCTGCATTTCTCTTATGTTTCCCAGCCCTGTATCTTGCAGCAGGTTGTCAAGTCATTTTTTGTCTTCCCCGGTTTGCATGTCCATCCGTTGGCTGCCACAGGACAAGTTTGTTGGCGACTTCATCCTCGTGTCTGACACAATGCCCAGCGAGCCGCATTCTTCTCTGTTGCACTTTGGTGGATACTGGCGGTAATTCGCCATATAGTTGTATGTTGGTTATGTGTTGTTTCCATGAGACATTAAGGGCCATCCGTAGCATTCTAGTGTAACATCCATCAAGTTGCTTTTTCATAGTTTGTGTTATTGTCCACATTTCCGCACCATATAGGAGAACTGATTCGACGGTAGCAATAAACAGTCTGATTGTTATCCTTTTTGAGAGTGTTGACGACCATATCTTTCTTAGTTTGTGACAGGCACTCCAGGCAAGAGCTTTTCTTACTTTTAAGTCTTTGTCTGTGCTTTCCATCCATGATCCTAACTAAGTATTTAAAGTTTTCAATGATTTTTAATTGTGTTCCGTCACTTGAGTTTACAATTATCGGTGTATCATGGTTGAATATTTGAATTTCTGTTTTCTTTGCATTGCAGTGTAGGCCGACTTTTCCCGCTTCTTGTTCTAAGCGTGTTAGTACCTCTTGTGCCTGCTCTGTTTCTTCAGTTATTAGGGCGAGATCGTCTGCGAAGTCGAGGTCAGTTACTATTGTTGGGGGAACGCGTCGACTCTGTCGTTTTTGTAGGTGAAATCCAAGTTCTTCCTCTCTGCCCTGGTATGTTTTTCTCATTACGTAGTCGAGGACGATTGCGAAAAGGTATGGAGCTAGTGTGTCCCCTTGAAGTACCCTGGCGATGATTTGAAAGAATTCTGTTTCTCCATCTGGTGTAATCACTCTTGCTCTTGTGTTCTCGTGCAGTTTGTTGATTGCTGCTTTAGATAAGAAAAGGTGTGAATCAAATAGGCCACTTGCACCAGTCAGTGTTAGTTCAATCATTTCAAGACTACATTTCGTCCACCGTGTTAATTAACGAAACTTGTTTAGGAGAGTGTGTTTCTTGATCAGCTGTGAATGCTAACATAAAGAGACGGGAATTCCCTACCAGATGCAATTGTTAACATTACTGAACCACAACATTTTAGACTAGCTTTGATACATGAATAATAACCCAACAAGCATGAGCTCACAACCTTGACCGTTTGACTCCACCAGGAGTGTTGGCCAGTGTACCGACAAGGCAAGGCAAGGCAAGGCAAGGCAAGGCAAGGCAAGGCAAGGCAAGGCAAGGCAAGGCAAGGCAAGGCAAGGCAAGGCAAGGCAAGGCAAGGCAAGGCAAGGCAAGGCAAGGCAAGACAAGACAAGACAAGACAAGACAAGACAAGACAAGACAAGACAAGACAAGACAAGACAAGACAAGACAAGACAAGACAAGACAAGACAAGACAAGACAAGACAAGACAAGACAAGACAAGACAAGACAAGACAAGACAAGACAAGACAAGACAAGACAAGACAAGATAAAGACAAAAGAACCGGAAACTAAGGCGTGTGCGTTTTCAGCATTTGCTGCTGAGTGGAGAAACGCATCGTCGCCTGTACATACGGAAGCAGAAGGTAATTATATGCAATGCCAAATGTAAAATGTAAAATGACGATTATATAATGCTGCATATATATGAAGATATGCATATAAATGAGACGACACTCACGTTTTTTAAACGAAGCTTGTTCGAATTATACCTTTAGAAAGATAAACCTCTCGTGATATGGTTCCTAATCCCACAAATTCAACAAGATGCGAATAATTAAGACCAAAGAACACCGAAACAATCACGGACGACTTGCCTTCTTTCTCTATAAGCCTAAGAGATAACGATTATGGAAATCTACACTCGGAAGTCAGTAATCGAAATTATGCGCCTTGTCCTATTAAATAACGTGTTTTTGCGCTAAACACATCAAATAATATCCAACGGTTTTACCAATGATTCTACAAAATATTGTAAAACATCACGCCGCATATTACGTATGGTCATAAGACACGAGCAAGGTCACGCGGAGCCTGCGTCAGGTGGTCGCGTCAACAACAGGAAGTATCTAATGACACCACTCTTGTGGAAAACGCTAAGTCATTAACTCTGTGAGAGAAATCAAAGCTGTCTAGAAACACGTAGGTTTCTTTAAGTATAAATGTTGCGTCTCTAATTGCCCTTACCTACAACATCTCAACAGACGTCCCCGACTGTGTGCCATTCCTGTGTGAGATTGCCTCTTGATTCCCGTCTGACAGTGACAAATAAGCGGTGTCGTGGACAGGTTTAGACGATGAGGACACGTCCGTGGAGACGATGTCCACTTCTTGTCGGTCAGAAGTCGTTAGCACTCCGCGGAGGCGGTGGACGCAGGGCTACTTGACCAATCGATTCTTATTAGCCGGAGTGTCACATCAAAGACGTAGTGGGTTAAACGCAAACAATTACAGCGCTTGTTTGGCATGATCTCATCGTGTGCGAAGGAGTTTTGATGTCTGGTCACGCGCGGAGACTTTACTGCAGGGACAGAAGCAATGAGTGAGCTTAGCAGACTAACCACAATAGAGGGTGGTGTAGAAAAGCGACATTTTGTGGGTGGTGGAGGTATTTGTTGGAGTACTTCCGGTGGGAGCGGGCGAATGTTCGTGTTCAGATCAGATGTTGAAAGTTATAAGTGATACACTTCTAATTCGCAGTTAACACTAGCGTTATACAAGTGAATAACTAATGTGTTTATGTCTAATTGTGTAAGCAATGACTCGGTTCGTGCGTTTAGTGGAATAATAAATTATCTAAGAGCAGCAAAGATTGGCGTCGATTGTTTCTCTCTGTCACACCTACACCTATTCATGGATGAGTGCGATTTGTCGATTTAGATATTTGTGTTGGCAAAGTTCGGAATGTTAAGAGGTTACGTCGTAAAGACGAAGTACCACGATATCGCATGCATGCTAATTGTGAACATTCGTCGCACGAGTTTAGTCGCGGTTAAGCTAGTAAACGCAACGAAACTGTATTTGTCTTATACCTAGCCCGGAAGTAGAGAGCAAGCACAAACGCAGTAATAAGCATTTGTCATGAGAACAACTATTCGACACCATTACCATAATAACTGCACGATGCATATTCAGATGCAGGCCGAGAGCGCAAACAACATTAGCAGTGAGCGGAATTTGATAACCGTTATATTAGGCCTGGCAAGTCAAGCGGCCGCCGCCTGACGCCATGATCTGTACCAACAAGACGGAAACAGTAGCCGATAGTTTCCCTCGCGTGTGCTGCTCGGACAAAGCTTCCATGTGATCCCAAGTCAACCTCATGGGTTCCCGTGCCCTTAGCCTCACAGTCTATATCTCACAGTCTATATATGTTAATAACATTGTGTGAATTGTGTGACGTCAGTAGTCCATAAAACAAAAACATTGTTACAACATTACTCCTAGGGTAACCATGGATATACGACTAGACATGGAACTAATTGAAGCATTGTAAATATGATCATGCTTGTGACGAATCCAAAGCTTAGAAACAGTACCATACCTTGGCCAAATAAAAAGTTATATTAACATATTGTCTGTTGATTTCTTTATTAACAGCCTAGATATAGTGTCTGTGAAAGTGGTCGTACTTGTAGGTTGATACTACTATCAGACCGATAAATTTGCACGTTCCATTGTTAATGTTGAATCTAATTGTTGTTTTATATAGGGGTTCATATTACTGTTGTATATAATATACACATTACGGTTATGCTATTTCTAAGATAACACCAGACTGTGTATTTGTATAACGGCACAATCAACAGTCGTGTCGTTTTTATTTTCTAATAAGTGTGCACTTATACACACATATCCTGACATCCGCGCACTCTTTGTGCACGCAAGGTGTGTTAAGGGAAGCCTTTGACATTTTGTAGTCCCTCTGGTTGCGTAAGAACAAACGAATTACGTGGAAAGGTTGATCTTATGAACGTCTTTTCTCTCGAACACTCACGCCACTGGTAGCGTAATAAGAGACAGTCGTACACCTATTTACGAATGTGCTCACTAGAGACACGAACTTTGAATCGAGGCGAGTTTATTGATAGAAGACAATTACTGCCGCGCTCTGCTTCTGTCGGTCTCTTATCGACGGATTCAAGAGCAGTGAAATCGATGGTAAATTACATATATGTGGTCAACGTGAACCTTTAGTTATCTCCCTCGGGTGTCGTCTGTCTTGTGTTTGTGACTCCGCCATGAAGGGTTAAGCTAACGAATACGACAACAATTACCCCCATGTCGCTTGGATGCAAGGTGATTCATCGTTGCGCTCTTTTTGCAATAGACTACTAGGATAGAGATCACCTAATGTAGTGAGGGTGAACCATGTGTAAGGGCTTTAGTTAAACCACTACACTGAATTGGTGTTATTGCAAGACATCATGGCATCGCAGTCTGTAAATCGCAGTTTATAAATGTATGATAGTTCAGTAATTGTGCATTATACACGCACGCACGCAAGCAGGCAGGCACGGACGCTCGCATACACGCACGCGCGCACGCATGCGCGCACACACGCACACATACACATATATACACACACACGTTCGCACGCACGCACGCACGAATGCACGCACGCACACACGCATGCATGCACGCACGCTTGTACACACAGGCACATCGATAAAGGTGCACCGTTGATTAATATTTTATTGATATACGCAGGGAAATTGCGTTTCTGTTTGTGCAAGGCATATATACATGTATACATTCACTAGTGTAGACATCAACACACAATAATAACTACCACATAAAAAATACACAAGTTTATATTTGTATTCCCAGTTCGTCCTATCTGGTTAAAAACGTTCATAGCTGGTAGCACAAACAAACCAGAACATTTCGTTATTCTAGGTCTAAAAACATCGATCATGTTCGCTACATTCTGGGATTAAGATGTTACAAATCATCTTCAGTATGTATGTGTGTGTGTGTGTGTGTGTGTGTGTGTGTGTGTGTGTGTGTGTGTGTGTGTGTGTGTGTGTGTGTGTGCGTGCGTGCGTGCGTGCGTGCGTGCGTGCGTGCGTGCGTGCGTGCGTGCGTGTCGTTATGACGTATGCCTGTCAGTTTATATGTCAGTCACGTGTTTGGAGTGTGCGTCACATCTGTCCAGTCCTATTTATGCCTGTGACACTTTCTGCCTTCTTTTTAACCCGACACGGCCTGTCCCTGTTCTGCCTTGAGACATTTCTATCCCAGTACACATGACTTAAAAATAATCACACTAGAAACTGCAGAAGTATACAACATCTGTAGAATCTGAGGATTGATGTACAACGATATTAACCTTCTCAACAAAATGTAGGCGAGTGTGTGGTTTTTACGATTTGCGTTGGTGTTTTTCCAGCTTACACACATGTACGTACACCCGCACGAACGTACATATATACGCACGCACTTGTAATCACCTTGAAAAACAAACATGTTTTAACCAGTACAAACGGATTTCTAGTTCGATACTTGTGTGATTAACGAACATGACTATAGAAGCAGTGTCGTGTTTTCACGGGGGAAATTGTGGCGCAAGCCTCAGAGCCCCAACCTCCCTCAACTATGAACAAAATCCATGGCCCAGGGCTCTTATCGTCTCGTTCAAACGAAAAGAAAATTACTTTTTTCCAGGGTCCAACGTAAAGGAGACCAATATCATTCCAGGGTCCAATTTAAGCTGCAGGGTGCCCTAAAAAGAGAGACAAATATTCCAAGGTTCTTGCCTACCGGAAGTCCCATTCAACGAAGAAAAATATAGGCCAGTGTCCTGACCTTCCGGGGGCGGGGGGCACTGTCAAAGAATGGAATACATTGCAGGGTCTTGCGATCGCACTAAAAGGAAAAAAAAAATCAATAGTCAAGAGCTGCCTGACTCAAGAAAGAATCAAAGCCCCAGTCAGTGGAGAACAAAATGTATTCCGGGGTCCTGAGCTGCCTGTTCAATGTAGAATCGAATAAAGGCCCTACTCAATGGAGAATAAAATCTAGTTCGGGGCCCCGAGCTGCCAAGGCCCTACTCAGTGAAGGATATCAATAATTCCAAAGGATTTAGCTCACAGACGGACAAAACTTGTGCACTCGAAATATTACCATAAATTGAGGTAATGTGACACAAGACAGTTGGATAACACGGATCTTCCACAGACATTGGTCCTCGTCCATACAACTTGTCAGTAGACCCGTCATTCAAAGACCTAAAGTGGTTTTCTCAGTAAAAAAATCATCATCTATTGAGCAAACGTCTACTTTCCTCAGAACCTCGCAGTCTGTTGCTGTCAGTGACAGGATGTGCTCCTTTTTTATTTCCCATTATTAGCACAACTTATTCTTGACCTATTTCAGCAGTGATGATGTAGGCCAACGTTCTGTTTGCAGCTGCCACCATCAAGCGGAGATTGAGGCTTAGTGCGATCTCAACATAGCGAAACTATGCAAGTCAGGTGCTGATATCCGAGCAAGCGATATATATGTTAAACTAGACACAGTTGCGCGCATACAATGACACACACACAAACAAACACACACACGCACACACACACACACACGCAAACACGCACACACACACGCACACGCACACGCACACGCACACGCACACACACACACACACACACATACACACACACATACACACACACACACACACACACACACACACATATATACACACACACTCACACTCACACATACACACACACACACATATACACACACATACACACACACACTCACACACACACACACACACACACACACACACACACACACACTCACTCACTCACACATACACACTCACACACTCACACACTCACACACTCACACACACACACACACACTCACACACACTCACACACACTCACACACTCACACACACACACACACACACACACACACACACTCACACACACACTCACACACACACACACACACACTCACACACACACACACACTCACTCACTCACTCACACATACACACTCACACACTCACACACTCACACACACACACACTCACACACACTCACACACTCACACACTCACACACACACACACACACACACACACACACTCACACACACACACACACACTCACTCACTCGCACACACTCACACACTCACACACACACGCACACACACACTCACACACACAAACACTCGCACACACTCACACACTAACACACACACACACACACACACACACACACACACACACACACACACACACACTCACACACACGTCCTACAACCCACAATTCTGCTTCACGTGGCACAATGTTTTCTGCATAACCTACAGGACAAATACTTCAAATGTCTAATTTACATAAATTAGAGCCTGACTTACAAAAAACCTCTAACTTGCGAAGGTTAAGCAACTGTGCAGCAGGGTGTGCGTTTATTGGAAAGATCTACTTTTCTATCTTGACCTATCACGTCAATTGCCATGCGCGAAATGGTGCGTGGATGTATGCGTCATTGGCGGTGCCTCGCATCTGGACGTCCAAAGAGGCATTGACGCCCTCGCCTCACGCACAAACACCTTGTACTCGCCATTGTCAAACAGATATACGGCCATCCACCTACGTTGTACAAACGGATGGCACGACAGGCGGAGAATTCCAGCAAATTACACCCAGCTGCAGATATTTATGGACGAAGGCCATGCCCGTAACTGTGAGTGGTCGTGTGACACGAGGAAGGAGAAGAATAGTAAGAAGACAGTGTCGTAGAAGAACAAAAAAGAACGACGGAACATCACGATGCGATACATTGACTATGACACCGACAAGGTGACGACACTGCAGATGTCGCGTCATTCCTCAAATCTATATAATAATAAGGTCGAAGTTTCAAGCGCGCATTGAAAACGGAATAATCAGTAAATATTTTACATAAATTATAGCGAGACATGGCTTGTGGTTTTAAACACCTATGCTTTTAAATACTTTCCTCAGAACCTCGCAGTCTGTTGATATCAGTGAAAGGATGTGTTCCTTATTATTCCCCATTATTTGACTAACTTATTCTTGACCCATTTCAGCAGTGATGATGTAGGCCAACGTTCTGTTTGCAGCTGCCACCATCAAGCGGAGATTGAGGCTTAGTGCGATCTCAACATAGCGAAACTATGCAAGTCAGGTGCTGATATCCGAGCAAGCGATATATATGTTAAACTAGACACAGTTGCGTGCATACAGTCACACAGACCCACACCCACACCCACACCCACACCCACACCCACACCCACACCCACACCCACACCCACGCCCACGCACACGCACACGCACACGCACACGCACACGCACACGCACACGCACACGCACACGCACACGCACACGCACACGCACACGCACACGCACACGCACACGCACGCGCGCACGCACACGCACACGCAGACGCACACGCACACGCACACGCACACGCACACGCACACGCACACGCACACGCACACACACACACACACACACACAGACACACGCACGCACGCACGCACGCGCGCACGCGCACGCGCACGCGCACGCGCACGCACACGCACACGCACACGCACACGCACACGCACACGCACACGCACACGCACACGCACACGCACACGCACACGCACACGCACACGCACACGCACACGCACACGCACACGCACACGCACACGCACACGCACACGCACACGCACACGCACACGCACACGCACACGCACACGCACACGCACACGCACACGCACACGCACACGCACACGCACACGCACACGCACACGCACACGCACACGCACACGCACACGCACACGCACACGCACACGCACACGCACACGCACACGCACACGCACACGCACACGCACACGCACACGCACACGCACACGCACACGCACACGCACACGCACACGCACACGCACACGCACACGCACACGCACACACACACACACACACTTTAAGGTTCCAGGCTGGAGTTAATACAAACGTTAACCAAAAACAATTCAAATAACATTTGTTATAACCCTATAAATAAACCCAAGTCAATCGGTGATGTCAAAATGTCGAAATGAGATGTTCCTGCCACCGACATGCCAACAGCCGTTGTCAGTGTGTGTCTACTCCACAGACCACACCGCCACGTTTAAGGCGAGTCGATCAGCCGTCAGACTCCACTGGAAACGTCGCCTGTTCCACATCTGACGCACGTACTGAATTGTTTGGTTTTGGTTGGTTAATCTTTGTATTAACTCCAGCCCGCCAGGCGCTAGGCAGCGCGTGGCTGGCGTTGGCACGGCAGGACGGTTGACTACTGTAGGGCATTTATAGATCTTTCAGTTATAAACATAGTCCGAATTAGCCGGATACCGTGAATAGTGTTTTAATGAATTTTAATACCACTGTGTTTCGGTGATCAAATCACAGTTTGTATTGGAACGCCATTGGCGTAGAATGGAGAACGGGTAAGTATAAAAGGTGAAATGAACACAATGTGTGTTGCTAGAACTGGACGTATTTCCTAAGCATTTACAGGGGACACGTGATTGTGAAAAAGAGCAACACTCGACGTTAGGGAATATTTTATAAGCTTACACAGTATTTACTTCAAGTAGACTTGGATTCGTGCAATGGTGAATTCAACATCGGTTAAGCCTACCTTGTTGGTGACATTCTGACAGCATATCTTAACTTGTTGGATTGTGAACAGAGTATATTGCACATTCGACACCAATATGCAGTCGAATATAATTATAAAAATATATATCCAAAATGTTCAGGACAGGAGGCGGACGGTAGATAGTGGTTAGGACCTGTCTGGAACGACGGCAGCCCGAGTTCGATACCCGGACAGGGCAAGCGTGTTATATATGGTATATAAACCTCCCTCTCAACATGTGTATCCCTCGTGTCTCTAATATTACGTCATGCCGTTTCAGTCAGGGATGTCAAAGACCCACTGAAGACGACAAAGATGGCCACCCTCAATGCCAGCATAGAAAAGTCGGCGTGGCGATAATTTTCTTAAAAAGCTGACTAGTTCGATGTGACTTTATAAGATCATAGCATTGTAACCACAATACATACAGATTACAGAATAGTCAGTTAATAGAACGTCGCCGGGCGCTGGAAACAACTAGGAAACTAAGAATCCGCTCTATAGATAGATCATTGGTCCAATATGAGGACAGAATTCCGCTTGCCAAGATGGCGTCATCGGTGCGATTGACGTCACTGAGGAATGACGTCATTGCGACGAGTGGAAGTTCAGAGTTACCGTCATCTCAGTTGTATCTACTGCTGAAGTGATCCTGATACCAAGGTCAATCGTCTCTCTGGGTATGTAACGTGTACTAATAAGACTCGAGTTACGGAAAATTAACTATCTTGAAAAAATGCAGTCGATATATATGTGGCAAATCTTGCAAGTTATCAAAGAAGAACTCATCAACGTACGCGCAGTCAACCACTGCCGACATTGCGTTGGCCCCGCACGTGCTTTAAGCGTTATCTTCACCAACGAGTAGTTTGATTTATTATCACCATATCAGGTCTAATCAAGTAACATTTATTATGAACCAACTAAATATGCGTTAGATGTGTGCCTTTCGCTTGTATCAGGGACAATGATATACGCGCACATACAGACATACGCATGCATGCACACACGCCTATGCGCAGCTATACACGTATATATATATATATATATATATATATATATATATATATAATGCAAACGCACACAAAAGATATGTATTATGCACGCATACACGCACGCACCCACGCACACACACGCGCGCATGCATGCACAATATCTATATGATCGGTAATTACATTTTCAGTGTACAGTACACACACACACACACACACACACACACA
Source organism: Oasisia sp. SBJ-2009 (assembly GCA_964017155.1). NCBI lineage: Eukaryota > Metazoa > Annelida > Polychaeta > Sabellida > Siboglinidae > Oasisia > Oasisia sp. SBJ-2009. The sequence continues at coordinate 23,505,611 of OZ024857.1, read as the reverse complement.
CACACACACACACACTCACACACACACACACGCACGCACGCGAGCGCACGCACGCACGCACGCACGCACGCACGCATGCATACACCATATCTATATGATCGGTAATTACATTTTCAGTATACAGTAAGCTAACTGTTCAATTAAATAGTGATTAATAGACTAAACTACAGCAGATGCGACTCCTCCACTACCATACCGGGCAATATACCCGGGGAAATACGGAAACTATAGTAATGTGAATATATTACCAATGATCAAAATAGAGGAACAAAATAATTGGTCTAATATAAAGAACCATTTTGCAATCGGAATGTATCCGCATATCTGTTCGTAGTGGCGTGCTGCTCCTATAGCTGTGAAATCGCATTAACATGATGGAAGGCTGCACGACCTTCTAGTGAGAACATTTAACACGGCATTTGAATGTGCGGTAAACCGTTACTTATGCAAAAAACTATCGGATATATCTCGCCCGAAGGTAAACTGATTATGACACAGTTGCTGCTTGTTATAATTATTTGAGAGAAGCAGCGTTTGACCTAATAAAATCCCACCATAGTATCCTAATTCAATCCATATCTTTACACGCCAGGCCGATGATTATGGTTCTGAATTTGATTAAACGTGTGATTTCACAGCTGTTTTTTAAATCCATTCACATGTAATTTAGAGCATTGAATACTAGAGTGGAGTTCATATATTGCAAGAAGGATATAGATACATCATAGAAAGAGAACGGAGGACAGGGATTAACAGTATATAAAAACCGAGGGGTCATTGTTACGAACTGCACCTGACAGAACAGAACAGTAATGCCACTACAGACACTTGGAGAATGAGAGGAGATTAGATAGAAGTTTTTGTTAACATGGAATCGTTGTGATATATTGATATAAATAATGTTATTCTTAAGAAAGACTGAAGGACAAGAGGACATGCATTTTTATTAATAACGGAACAGTGAAGATTCAATATACGAAAGTCATATAAGAACATTTTCATTTTCACACAGGACTCTAAATGAATGGTAGAGATTGTCTACTGTTTATACGGGAGCTTCTAGCGTAAGTCTGTTTAAAAATAAAATGGAAGAAGGGCAGGACACAGTTAGATAAAAAGGGGTAAGATTCTCGCTAAGCCAAGAGACTTCTTTGCCACCTAGAATGAATTGGCACGTGTCCATCTTGTTAATACTTTGATGACGTCAGCGGATAGGTGTATTCCTGCAGGCGTGGAAGGTAATCGTTGTTTGATACATATGCCCTACATAATCTTAGAACAACATTAGTTATCACACCCAGTACTGTGAACTTAGTACCATACATCGCTAGTGTCAATAATAATAATTGGCAGGTTTCTCGTTCACTCAAAAACGAAAACCCGTTTCTTGGCGGCAGTTGCTAATGCTGTGTACACATATTTAATTCGTCAAATATGAGCACAAGAATGATGTTGATGGTTTACTAGAGTTGTGAGTAAAAATAGCAAAGACCATGTCATAGGCACTTTAAATGTCATATTGCAAGATCTCACGTGCGTTCCCCGCACGATTATTACAATATAACTATCTTCCACGTCACTTAATCTAACCACCAGCCACGACTCATCAACACACAAGTAGATGCATACTTATATACTTGTGTGGAGTACCAACACTTGATAGTATTTCATTCATAAACTGCTGCGTAACGAATTCGACATAATAGTGTTCTTGCAGGACGGACTCAACTTGTTATCGGGTGTACACGCCATATTGTTGGACCTATCCAACACATTTAGCGACCATGCGGCATAAATAACAAGTAAATCCCTAATTTATCTGTGAACTCGACGGATATTTGTAACGCACGTGCTACGAGTTTAAAATATAATTACAGAAATATAGGAAACACCCGAAAACGAAGTATCCGATACGAATATTAATGTGAACAAAATATAAAACAACTTCTAGCAATTA
>OZ024857.1:23468654-23498654 GCA_964017155.1 Oasisia sp. SBJ-2009 | reverse complement strand
TCAATTGGCAATACTCGTAATGAGCTTACACTAGATCAACATAATTACAATCGTAATGAGTTTACAGAAGATCAACATAATTACAATCGTAATGAGTTTACACCAGATCAACATAATTACAATCGTAATGAGATTACACTAGATCAATATAATTACAATCGTAATGGGTTTACACTAGATCAACATAATTGCAATCGTCATTGGAAATAGCATTCAGCATCATCATTTTAGTCATCATTGAAAACAACCGTTTTGGCATCTACGCATCATAGGCCTTCAAATCATTGGTGCCGAACGTATTATACTGAAGTAATGGAACCGTTTTATCCCGTTCTGAAAAGACAATTTCAGCCTTAGACACCTCTGTTGACTTATTCGTTCACCACGGGTAGCCTTTTAATAATGTTCAAGTTTAGATCGGTCGTTGACAATATGTAAAATGCGAGTGTGTTTACCTGTGTTTTTTAATACCGCTCATGTTTATATCATAGTAACTGAAAATAGTAGGTAGAAGTGCGAGTGCGTTGCACAGCACCTGTGTTTCTTTTTTATCGCTCACGTTTTTATAAATGTCATTGAAAATATTGTGCATAAATGCGAAAGCGTTAGTATAAGTCGACAGTTTGTCTTCATGCGATGATTGTGTTAGTATTGATTTAACCGAAGAGTGATTATCAGATCGCATGGTATGCAAAATTGTCAAGTATTACACATTTTGTTTTGACACGTCTAGCCTTGCGGTCGGTAAATTATTCACTAAGTGTCAGCGTCAGTTTCCGCTGTACACATCGGTATTTCGTGTCCATTGGTTTGGCAGATACAATAGGGGTCGTTTTATCCGCGGTTGTTGTCATGTTTTAAGATATTGTTTTGGTGGTGTAAATACATAAAAACATTACAATTATTTTCAAATAATTTGCTTGATTTAAATAAGGGACCAAAGCCAGTACTTTGTGCTAAGAATTGTCATATTGTTAGCGCATTTCTAAACACATTTTAACGAGTCACATATGCTTCAAATATGAAATAACATTTCATGTCCGGTGATGAATATATTAGGTCCGTGAACGGTCCGTGAACACCGGCAGATAGGAAGTGATGAAGTACCTCTATACAGTATCGATTTATATAACCCGTCGTAGTGGACCACGTGTTTTGAATGACCGATCTGGTTATGAGTGCAGAAGGTGGGTTGTCCAAGACAATGCATACTTGCAATTTCTTTTTCTCCAGTAATTTTCCTGACAGAATGTTCACACGAAACTGCCCCCTCATTTATTGTCAAGACCAACGTGCCCAGCGCATGTTGGTATATCTACGTCATAGACGATCTTTCCCTTTAAACGTGCTTCGTATATTCCTGTAGGTCCCCCTCTGTATTCCTCGTTGAGTTGGTCCCGTCTGACCAATACTCACACCTGTAATAGCACACCACCACCACCCATGCACAAAGTATCCAGCACGCTTGATCTGGTTTCAGCGATATCCAAACAGCAACAATAACGGAACCGCAACAATAACGGTATCGCTACATTAACGGTACAGCGACAATAACGGTACCGTGACTGTAACGGATCGCGACAGTAACGGTACCGCGACAATAACGGTAATTTCCCTTTTCACAGACGTTGTCTCCCAGTTTCACGACGCTTCTTGACATTCTTGATTCGCAGATGTATTCAACACCCGGGCGACTCAACCGCTTTGCACTTTACGGCCAGTGTAAGATAGACAGAAGGTTCCTGCGCACCCGTAATGGGGGCCTGCATTCGTGACGAACAGTTCCAAAGTACCATGAATTATATTATGGTACTATATATATATGTATGTATGTATGTATGTATGTATGTATGTATGTATGTATGTATGTATGTATGTATGTATGTATGTATGTATGTATGTATGTATGTATGTATGTATGTATGTATGTATGTATGTTTGTATGTATGTATGTATGTATGTATGTATGTATGTATGTATGTATGTATGTATGTATGTATGTAATCCCCTGAACTCACCATTCTACCTATCTATACGTGTCTTATTGCCGTAACTTTCTCTGAACTACTTGGAACAGGACGCATGGGTATACATGGGTTATACAGACGGCGACCCATCAACGATCGATGATGTCGTAAGGCCATAAGCTATGACCATATTTTATGGAACAGTAACACGTTTCCCGCAACGTGTAGACGAAGTAAAATTGTTTTTATATGTCAACGTTACAACCCTGTTGATAACGCAACTATATAATAAATGTCATAAATAAACGGTCGCTCGTCCGAATCACTATTTCGGTTTTTTACAACGACGTTGTTATGTTACGCTTACCGACGGCTTTCAGACGATCTTCCACTGATGGTAACGTTTAATGCATTAATACTACGAATAAAAAGGCTACAGCACCTGCGATAACGTCTAGGTTGTGACGCAAGTCTGGGTTTTTCGGCGTTAGGACATGCGAAAAACGTTGTTTTTCGCATGTCTTGTGCGTAGGAGTGTTTTTCGACGCCCGAGGAACGAGTCGCAATCAGCGGCCATGGCGGACAGGCCGCATCGGCTGATGACAGGGTCACGTCTCCGTCCGATGTCTATACGCTGATCCTCCGTCTGGCAAAAACACGTAGATACTCTATCTGATGACGGCACGCAGATCCTCCGTCTGATGATGGCACGTAGATCATCCATCTGATGATAGCACGTAGATCCTCCGTCTGATGATAGCACGTAGATCCTCCATCTGATGATAGCACGTAGATCCTCCATCTGATGATAGCACGTAGATCCTCCGTCTGATGATAGCACGTAGATCCTCCATCTGATGATAGCACGTAGATCATCCATCTGATGATAGCACGTAGATCCTCCGTCTGATGATGGCACGTAGATCATCTGTCTGATGAGAGCACGTAGATACTCTGTCTGATGACAGCACGTAGATCATCAGTCTGATGATAGCACGTAGATCCTCCGTCTGATGACCGCACGTAGATCCTCCGTCTGATGACGGCACTTAGATCCCGCGTCTGATGATAGCACGTCGATCCTCCGTATGATGATGGCACGTAGATCCTCCGTCTGATGATCGCACGTAGATCCTCCGTCTGGTGACAGCTTGTAGATCCTCTGTCTGATGACGGCACGTAGATCCTCCATATGATGACAGCACGTAGATCCTCTGTTTGACGACAGCACGTAGATCCTCCGTCTGATGATAGCACGTAGATCCTCCGCCTGATGATAGCACGTAGATCCTCCGTCTGATGATAGCACGTAGATCCTCCGTCTGATGATAGTACGTAGATCATCCGTCTGATCATAGCACGTAGATCCTCCGTCTGATGACGGCACGTAGATCCTCTTACTGATGACAGCACGTAGATCATCCGTCTGATGACAGCCCGTAGATCCTCCGCCTGATGATCGCACGTAGATCCTCTTTCTGATGACAGCAGGTAGATCCTCCGTCTGATGACAGCCCGTAGATCCTCCGTCTGATGATGGCACGTAGATCCTCCGCCTGATGACGGCACGTAGATCCTCCGTCTGATGACGGGACGTAGATCCTCCGTCTGATGACAGCACGTAGATCCTCCGTCTGATGACAGAACGTAGATTCTCCGTTTGATGATAACCCGTACATCCTCCGTTTGATGATAACCCGTACATCCTCCGTTTGATGATAACCCGTAGATCCTCCGTTTGATGACAGCACGTAGATCCTCCGTTTGACGACAACCCGTACATTCCCCGTTTGATGATAGCACGTATAACCTCCGTTTGATGGTGGCATGTCGATATAATATAATTATGCAACTTTTCTGCTTTACAACAACGCACGAATCCTAATATTTCCCTATATCGACTGTCTTAAGGAAGGCGTGGGACGGGGGCTGGGAACACACAATTCTAGGGCTTGGAGAACTAGAGAAGACACCGCGGGACAGGGACATGTGTGGATTAAAAAGTTGGTTGGAAAGACCAGAGTTCGACCCGAGTAGCCGAGGCAGTGAGAGATTGTTCGTGTGACACGGCTACCACACGCTGATGTACGCCAGCAGCTCTCACAACGCTACGGGTATTGGTCTACCGTACACGAGAACACATTCATACTGAACATCACTGTTATACCTCAGTATTTATTATTATTATTACTACTACTACTATGTGCTAGTATTACTGTTGTATTATTATTAGTATTCGCATTAGTATTAGTATTTTTAGTATTAGTATTCGTTCTGGAATTTTTTATTGATTGTTTAGCTCTGTATTTGAATATGTCTGCATTTAAGACACCTAAATTAAAAAACATATTTAGCGAATCTGTATATAGATATTTATATATTTAGAAGTGGCAATTCAATAAAAAAAAATATGTCATACGAATAAAGAAACTAAACTACTCATAGACATTTATTTCACGAACATTTGCAGCATTTGCAGCATTTGTTGTTGGCTACATGGGAAATAACTCCACTTCAAAATAATAACCGACTATGGAGTATGGTTCATTGGCATTTAGCGGTGCTGCTAGTTGTCAAGTTAGTTCGATCCTTGTTAGAGGAAAGACGAAGAAAGACAAATTGAAAAACTGTAACTGAATAACAATATTCGTCTGAGAATAAATATTTCTATTTATTCACACATTACCTTGCATAAGCCAATCCATCAAACACGACAAATTAATAATGGGTGCCGTTTTGGCAAAATGAATGCCGAAATCAATCTCACGGTATCAATATGCACAACGTCGTTTGTTTACACCCTGTGGTCGATATATCTCTATTGGCAATACCCACGCGCGTGATCTATTTGCTTTCCCTAAACGGTTCCACTCGTCAACAACAACAACAACAATTCACGCAACAACACAAACAACCGAGTCAGCCCCAGTCGTCTTAGTTTTCGCATCAAAACATCTCATTAATTGCGGGTCGTTGTAGGAACATTTGCAGTGCATCGCGATTCCCCAAAGACTGCTGCGTACTTCCGCTAATGGAGTGTGGCAGAGAGAAGGCATTGATGGCACAGGACGCTAGGCAGAGTGGTGCCGTAAGACAACGGTGGAGCAAGACAGCGGCAGCCAAGCGAATGCACACGAACGCGAGGCATGAAGAGATTCCGATCGACCCCAGATCATGCGTCGAATTTTAATCAGCCAAGCAATCTCGCCAGGCCTCTGTGCGCGCGCTATGCGTGTCATGGCTGGTCATTCGTGGGTAGTAAAGGCTCGTATAATTTCACGGACGCGTGCCTGCACACACGCTTGTTCCCGTCTCTAAACTGTCTTTCCAAGTCAGATTAGGTTTCAATACCCTCGCAAGATTATATATAAGTCAGATAAGTATTGATAAAACTCACTGATATGTTCTCCTCTAAATGCTTATAGACGCTGATTTGTGCGCCGATAGACGTAAAATGACGGCTACCTCGTGCGAGAAACGCCAAGGAACTAGTAAATAAAGTAAATCTTTTAAGAAAAGTATTTAAAAAACATAACATTTACCAAATGTCATTAAGGAACCACGGCTAAAATCTCCGAAGAAAACCAATAAATTCACAGCGAAATCATTCAAGGGATATCAAGAAACCGGCGGTTAAATCCTCCGAGGTACATCAAGAAACCGACGGTCAAATCTTCCGAAGTACATCAAGAATCCGATGGTTAAATCATCCGAGGTACATCAAGAAACCGACGGTTAAATCTTCCGAAGTACATCAAGAATCCGATGGTTAAATCCTCCGAGGTACATCAAGAAAACGACGGTTAAATCATCCGAGGTACATCAAGAATCCGATGGTTAAATCATCCGAGGTACATCAAGAAACCGACGGTTAAATCTTCCGAGGTACATCAAGAAACCGACGGTTAAATCATCCGAGGTACATCAAGAAACCGACGGTTAAATCCTCCGAGGTACATCAAGAATCCGACGGTTAAATCCTCCGAGGTACATCAAGAAACCGACGGTTAAATCCTCCGAAGTACATCAAGAAACCGACGGTTAAATCTTCCGGGGAATATCAAGAAACCGACGGTTAAATCCTCCGAGGTACATCAAGAAAACGACGGTTAAATCTTCCGGGGAATATAAAGAAATCGACTGTTAAATCTTGCATTGTACATCACGAATCCGACGGTAAAATACTCCGGGGAATATCAAGAAATCGACTGTTAAATCTGTCGATGTACATAAAAAAACCGACGTTTAAATCCTCCTGGGAATATCAAGAAACCGACGGTTAAATCACCACGGGAACATCAAGAAACCGACGAGTAAATCATCCGTGGGAATCAAGAAGCCCACTGCTAAATCCGCAGACGAACACGAAAACCTTTGGGTATTGCTGATTACGATTTATATTATCATAGTAGTGGTCAACTAAAGTAGAATGTTAGGATGATTTCGATTGCGTTTTGGCATATAACGTATCAACATAACACGGTTTACTCAACTCATTATTAAACATTTGTCTACGTATTAGTGATACACGCGTCTATCCAAACAGCATAGTGTACTTACGAGGACTTGTTATTACTGTTTCCGGTGTGCGCGCACATTCCGTTGTTATACTACGCGAAGGAGACAAACATTCGGCGCTGGGCTCATGCTGACTACCATACTACCCCTCTGGCAACGGAAGTGTATTAGGAACGCATTGCCTCGTCTCGAGGACAACCCAAGCTTCGTTCAGTTGTCGACAACAATCTGTCGATGTGATCTTGCAGATGCCACAGCGAACATACGTCTTTAATCCAATACCGATCCCTATCTCGTAGGCCCCAATGTCTCCTGGCCACGGCTGCTAGACGAGCAATGTCTTTGAGTGCATAGTCGCCGGTCATTCACCTGCGCAACACGTCTGTTTAATTGTTGTTTACGAGACCATTAAGCCGGCGTCCAGAGCTGGCCGACAGTAATGGACTGCGTCCGAGACCAGGAACACCGAACTGGAAAAAAGACGCATTTGCGCAGCTTGCCGTTGCCTCGGAATGACCCCTTTACACTACTGGGGAAAGTAAACCGGTTGCACATTCAAGACACAAGCACAGATTGACATAGACATATTATCAGCAGGTCGCTATTTACTGGGACTACCCAACAACCGCAGAAGAACGAAAATAGTTTGAATGATGGCGTCTTATTAATGTCACTACGCGCCCCCCAACTGAGGTCAGTCCGCGCAACATTGTAGTACGGGATACTCCACGCGCCGTATCGACGCTACATCACTACATCACTGGTCAATACTTCGATATATTGTGGGTGACGCAATTGGTACTTGATACTCCTCTCGTCGATCGCGATAAACACCATCGAGACCTGAAAATGGGCGTCACTTCCGGCGACTTGCCCGCGTAATGGCGCCTCGCGGGTCTAGCAATTGAGTGCTTGTCTAGCGTACTCTGGGGTGGGTGTAACTTATTGCGACAACGATCACCCTGGGATGTGCTTCCCTGTTCATCACAACTAGTGTGACGTCTTTCACTAAGAGTATTGATTTGACATCGTTAATTTCAAGAAATGATTTGCCGAGTTTTCTTTTCGATTTTCTGATCTATGTTTTTCGGTGGATTGGTTATAAAAGAGAAGTGTGTGTGTGTGTGTGCGTGCGTGCGTGCGTGCGCGTGCGTGCGTGCGTGCGTGTGTGTGTGCGTGGGTGTGCGTGCGTGCTTGCGCGTGCGTCCGTACATGCGTGCGTGCGTGCATGCGTGCGCGTGTGCTTGTGCTTGTTGGGCGTGCGTGTGCGTGCGCGTGTGTATGCGTCTATTCATCACAATATCACGATAGTTATAAGACTATCGTGAATGTTGAATGTGTGAAGTGCGTGCGTGCCTGTGGGCGTTTATGTAGCGAAGATGAAATAAATATAGTAGGCCTAAATATCAACAATGAAAAAAATACAGTTCAGTGGTGAGGCACACTCTGTCCATGCTTCTAAATGTTATCAAACAGACACAGGTGCATACTAACTGGCAGTAAATGATAGCCATTTTATATAATGGCTTTGCTTTTTATCTACTACGCCGTGTTCTATGAGTGATATTTGACGAGTACGGCTAGGGCACCAGCTGGCAGAGGATGGCGCAAGACGGGCTCTTCTGTAAACACCATGGTGAGGATTTTTCCCAACCACGGACAAATACAGCTGCACAATGATGCTGATATTTGAAGAACTCGCTTTGATCAAATGGGAACTAGCCTGTGTGTTTATGACGTCTGTTGGACGGGCTACTAGTCGGCTACGATGCAGTAAACTTTGCGTACTTGGAACCGACAGCTCCGTCTCCCACTGATTCGTGCTTAGTCGTCTATCACGGACGGAGGTCTTGTCAGTCCTTTCCGTCTGACAAGACCTTCCTACGTTCCCCACCGTACGTTCGCCCATGGTCTAGCTGCTCATAATAGGTTTATAAACGCAACCACGCACATATATATATATATATATACATATATATATATATATATATATATATATATATATATATATATATATATATATATATACGCATGCACGCACGCACCAAATACGCATACGTACACATGCACGCACGGACACACACAGACACGCAAACTCGCAGTAACGGGAGTACACATACATCACACACTCACGGTCACACGCTTGGACACGCACACATAGTCACTTACACACACGCGCAACATATGGCACGCGCGCTCTTCCACCACATGCACACGTACACACATATTATATATATATATATATATATATATATATATATATATATATATATATATATATATATATATATATATATATATATATATATATATATATATATCAGGCCTATATAAAGTCGCACATACATAAATAATGCACATATAATTCGTGAATTCGCATATATATATATATATATATATATATATATATATATATTATATATATATATATATATATATATATATATATGCGATATATCTGCAAAAGGTCATATTTATATGATGATGATGATGACGATGATGATGATGATGATGTGATGATGATGATGATGATGATGATGATGGTGATGGTGATGATGATGATGATGATGATGATGATGATGATGATGATGATGATGATGATGATGATGATGATGATGATGATGATGATGATGATGATGATGATGATGATTTTTTCTGGTTTAATTGCTGTACTCCTACTTCTCCGTTTGAACTGTATGCATATGTATTGCCATTATATAACTAAATACGTCCGCAACACACACGCACACACGCCTGCACGCGCAGGTGTGCGTGCGTGCGAGTTTGCGTGTGTGTGCGTGCGTGCGTGCGTGCGTGTGTGTGTGCGTCTATGTGTATGACCCTGTTCTAAATGATTATGTTGTCCACAAACAACGATCTTCACTCACGGCCCAATGTCGCGTAAGGAACAAGTCCTAGGTTTAGATGGTGCTCTTTAGTGCCCTTGGAAGTTTTATTCGGTGCCCTGTCCCATGGGAAATTCACTGAATCGCTGTAAATGTATCAATGTAATCGAATGCCTGTCACTGTTAACGAATCAACGCCGATGGTCGTTTCAGTACTTCGACCAGTGTATTACTATGTCCAACTTGACCTACAGAAATATCAATGACCATTGATTCAGGTAAGTCGAACTGTCGAAATAAACATCGCCATCCTTACATCTGTGACGAGAAGAAACGTCCGTTGTGTGTCTACTGCTACGTGTATGACCGTGTAGCTGGAGCACGAGGGAGGAGGGGGAGGGAAGGAGGGAGGGAGAGAGGGAAGGAGGGAGGGAGAGAGGGAAGGAGGGAGGGAGAGAGGGAAGGAGGGAGGGAGAGAGGGAAGGAGGGAGGGAGAGAGGGAAGGAGGGAGGGAGAGAGGGAAGGAGTGAGGGAGGATGGAAAGGAGGGAGGGAAGTAGGGAGGCAGGGAGGGAGGGAAGAATGGTTTAAGGAAGGGAAGAAGGGAGAAAGGCAGGGATTGAGTGAGGAGGAGGGGAGGAAGGGAGGAAGGGAGGAAGGGAGGAAGGGAGGAAGGGAGGAAGGGAGGAAGGGAGGAAGGGAGGAAGGGAGGAAGGGAGGAAGGGAGGAAGGGAGGAGGGGAGGAAGGGAGGAAGGGAGGAAGGGAGGAAGGGAGGAAGGGAGGAAGGGAGGAGGGGAGGAAGGGAGGAAGGCAGGAAGGCAGGAAGGCAGGAAGGCAGGAAGGCAGGAAGGCAGGAAGGCAGGAAGGCAGGAAGGCAGGAAGGCAGGAAGGCAGGAAGGCAGGAAGGCAGGAAGGCAGGAAGGCAGGAAGGCAGGAAGGCAGGAAGGCAGGAAGGCAGGAAGGCAGGAAGGCAGGAAGGCAGGAAGGCAGGAAGGCAGGAAGGCAGGAAGGCAGGAAGGCAGGAAGGCAGGAAGGCAGGAAGGCAGGAAGGCAGGAAGGCAGGAAGGCAGGAAGGCAGGAAGGGGGAAGGGAGGGAGTGATGAAGGGAGAGAGAGAGTAATTACTGTCGAGGGAAGAAAGGAGGGCAGGTTTTTATTGGTTTTCATTTCAGATTTACCTGAATAAAGTGGCCTGTCATACGCCATCTTTGCACAATAAAATGATATAATTGTAGTGAAACATTGTAGTTTAAAATATGTTTATATAAAAAACTACGACTGGACTTGATATATGGCGGACAGGAACACACTTTGACTGTCGACACACTTATTAGGAAACGAAAAAGCGTTTCCAGCGTTGCGTTGACTGATTAACTAGCGCCGTCTCTGAAATGTATGACGAGAGTTTTCTGGAATCTGTAAGTAGGCCATTTACCATTTTTATGTTAATCTGTACTAGGTGTAAAAACAAAATACACCAACACAGCGGCGGCTTGGATGACGTGTTTAGAAAAAGGAAAACTGTCGATCAAAGTAGCATTAATCTAATATTATAATTCAAACATCAGCAACTGAATGCTTACCTAACAGCGACGCGCAAATCTAATTTGAGGCGAACTTTTTTACCGCTGACCCACTAAATAATACAAGCGCAAATAGATACTTTCGAGGTGCTTTATGTAGCGATTTGTCGTTTCGTATGCAGGTCATCTAGTCCACTTTTTGCGCACTGGACATGCCTCACATTTTAGATTCGCGGACTTTGTGGTGGACTGACATTTCGACGGAAATGGTGACGTATGCATTGCGTGTAGTGCGTTGCAAGATGCGCTTCGATACAAAATGTCACTGATGGGTTCCGAGGAAACCTTATTCATGGCTCTGGACAGCAATCAAAGACGATGACATGGGGCGCATAATGCGGACATCAGCAACTGAGTCGATCCCCACATTAATTGCTGCGTGGTTTAATACTTCCCCGAAACGTTGACATGACATTTGATTGAAAATGTCATGGAATATAGTATAAAACGCTTTAAAGAATCTCCTACTGCGTACATAAGTGTTTGTCCGTTTATATTTTCATTCTGCAAAGGTATAACGAGATAACTGTCATGTCATCTCGTCATGCTAAAACGCTTCAGGGTTTATCCCCTGCATATAAATTCATTGCAGCACCATCTTCGTGGGAAGGGTTAAGTCACGCTGCTATCACTGCGCGAAGACATCTGTATCCCCAATGATATATGCAGTCAGACTTGTATTGTTACCGCTAACTGAAATAACACAACATGCCCTTGATTGAAAATCTGTCATTCTAACTATTAAGCTATTTTGGACCACGTATTGCGACTTACATGTTGTTTGAGGAAAGTGAAACTCTTGAAACAAAATGCTCAGCTCACCACTTTTTTTTTCGTTGTATGGCTTTGATGGCGATCGGAACATTGCTTCTTATCTTTGAAAAAAATATTACGGTTTGAACGACTTTGACTACACTAACATAAACCGATGTAAACACACACCAAACTCCATTAAAACATTCATGGTGTCTCCCACCAATGTGTTAGCATGCAAACACCCGTGCATTCATCATCGAGTGAGTGACAAGTTAACATAAACAGCTCTGATGTGCGAGTCTCTAATAAGTGGTGCAGACGTACACGTAATTAAATAGGAATTCCAAGGAAAAACGTCAGACCTTCACACCCTAACACTGGCGGCAGAACATCCACTTTTTTTTTCGTTGTATGGCTTTGATGGCGATCGGAACATTGCTTCTTATCTTTGAAAAAAATATTACGGTTTGAACGACTTTGACTACACTAACATAAACCGATGTAAACACACACCAAACTCCATTAAAACATTCATGGTGTCTCCCACCAATGTGTTAGCATGCAAACACCCGTGCATTCATCATCGAGTGAGTGACAAGTTAACATAAACAGCTCTGATGTGCGAGTCTCTAATAAGTGGTGCAGACGTACACGTAATTAAATAGGAATTCCAAGGAAAAACGTCAGACCTTCACACCCTAACACTGGCGGCAGAACATCTGTTTTCGTGTGAACTGATCTGTATATATATATATATATATATATATATATATATATATATATATATATATATATGAATGGACCACATATTGCAATGAATATATATATATATATATCTATATATATATATATATATATGTGTGTATATATATATATATATATATATATATATATATGTATATATACATATATATATATATATATATATATATATATATGTATATATATATATATATATATATACACATATATATATATGTGTGTGTGTGTGTGTGTGTACGCAGAGAGAGAGAGAGAGAGAGAAACACACACGATAGATACAGAGAGACAGATACGGAGAGAGAGAGAGTGAGAGAGAGAGAGTGAGAGAGAGAGAAGGAGAGAGGCAGGGAGGCAGGAATGGAGGGAGAGAGGGAGATACGGAGAGACATAGATACAGAAAGAGAGACGGAGAGACGGAGAGACGGAGAGACGGAGAGACGGAGAGACGGAGAGACGGAGAGACGGAGAGACGGAGAGACGGAGAGACGGAGAGACGGAGAGACGGAGAGACGGAGAGACGGAGAGACGGAGAGACGGAGAGACGGAGAGACGGAGAGACGGAGAGACGGAGAGACGGAGAGACGGAGAGACGGAGAGACGGAAAGAAAGACAGAGAGGCAGTGAGACAGAAAGAGGTCAGTGGTCGACCCGCATGATACCCGAATCCGCGCTATAACGACTCCCGTTATGACGCTAACGTGTGCGTCTGTGACGACCTAATAATTACGCGCTTTTCCTTCACCGTAACCAATGGCGTATGTCGAAATGAAGTCAACGATGACAAAGGTATGTCTTTCCTATATTTTCAACACGAATATATAGTGTAGCAGCAATTGGTCATGGAACATTTATTCTCAACACGCTGAAGGGTTCAAATTCCAAACCCCCCGTCAATAAAACCGCCGCAGATAATACATAATGCGGGTACTCGCCCAGTCAAACGTGACCGACTGACCTGCTGTCCCTAAGCGCGGTAATTATTTTGTCATCGAGCGTATATTGTTGGCCTCTGTTAATAATACGTCATTTGCCAGGTAATACAATATGTGCTATTAGTCCGACATTAAAGTGCCGCACGCAGCGCCGCCTGTCAGATTTCACCGGCAACTTCGTCTGGTTACGCTGGAGATATCGCAACGGAGAATTTTACTAGCGGTGTCGGTAATGCTCAAACGTGACCGCGTCACCACGTAGTGCCTCGTTGATATGACTGATAAAAACCTGACAGCTGCGTGCAAGAGTAGTACGAAATCGTGTTTGTCCACAGCGAGGGAAATGAACCACATTCTCGAAGGCACTTTGCGCATTGTTAGCGAGTTGATGGCTCAGCCGTATCGGCAACGTCGACGCAGGCGCTAAGCTGTTCATTAAGTCGCGATAATGTGAAGCGAATGTGTTGCAATAACACCGGTGTGAGGCACGTGTAGCTGACGGGCATAGTACTCGTGTCCAGGGCAGTTGCGAACCCAGGGTGTTTTATTGGGGGATCAAAACATTTGAGCACAGTTTGCATAAACAACTCCTGTTTGAGAATATAACCAGCTACACAACTATTCAAGCTTACGTACAATGCTACCAATACAATGATATGCTTAAGCCAGTCGACCCGTATACTTGTAAGTACCCTAGTTGGAGGTGGGACAGTCGCTCCATTGTGCCTGGAGACGGCCTGGTGACGCAATCCGCAGTTGTGTCGTTGTGAAATAAATTGGCAACAGCCTGCGGTCAACCTTCAGAAATTGCGTTCGAATTGTGCGGTTGAGATCGGCAATGAGGACATGTAGAAGCGGAGCAGGAGGCTGATGGTTTGGATGAAGTTGTCAACGTTATCTAGCGCCGTGATTGCGGTGTTCAGCGTGTTCGATGTTTACATCAGTTTCATTTCAACTCGCCCTCGAGAGACACATATAATTCATATAAAACGAGTTAGGTATACTTCAAAAAAGCGCTGGTCAGTGATTGCCTACGACCAGACGTTCCTTCTCTCCAGAGTCGTCGGTATAAGGACGTTCAGAATGCAAGCACCCTTCTGCTGTTCTCCGAATCGTAGATCTATGTCAGCTATGATCACGTCTACAACGGGATAGTATATATTTATACGGAAACAATCGTTCACATTGTCCGAATCAACCTACTCGCAACAGTAGATGGATCCTTTCGCGGTCCGGGGAGCATGACGTTCGACGCCAAGTATTCTGGAACGTTCCTGTGTGTGCGTGAAACTCTCGGGAAACTTGGATACTATCGGGTTGTTCCTCTCAAAACGCCGCGAAAATCTGATATATTCGTCTGCGCGCACACCCGATCGACACCGAATTTCTGCTCCGACCAGTCCCGAAATATACTCCGCCGCACAAGCAGGTCGACGGATCGCTGTTGTTAAGCCTAGTGTTGTCGGCTGGACCATTCTCACCATTCTCGTGCGACCTCTCCCCCCCCCCCCCTCTCTCTCTCTCTCTCTCTATATATATATATATATATCCCTCTTTCTCTCTCTCTCTCTCTCTCTCTTCCTCCATTCATCTCTATCTTTCCCTCCCTCCCTCACTCCCTCCCTCCCTCCCTCCCTCCCTCCCTCCCTCCCTCCCCCCCTCTCTCTCTCTCTCTCTCTCTAAATATGCCGAGATTCCCGGGATCACTGTAGGGACAGGGGCAACGCCCTTCTCTCAGAAAAGGTTCCCTTCCGCCTGTCGCAGACCTCACCTGATGTCGGACAAGTGCGGACAATGGCCGACATTAAAACAGTTTATGCAGCATTAACTACCTTGCCATGCATGCATGTACGAAGCCTACACATAACGTCGGTTCATATGTATTGATCTTATGTTAAAGTATTCAGTGGCATGACATATATATGAGCAACATATCTAGATAACTCGCACGACAATCTGGATTTTGCTTAATCCAGTATTTGAGGTACCAACTCCGAGTATTATTACCATAGTAACCTCGTGTTATATAACGACAACGTGTTTATGTCCACATAAAATCGAGTCTGGCGTTTATATTTTTGTACTTGCATGATTTTAATAAAATTGATGTTGTTGTTGTTTTTGCCGAAGTCGTTGCTATTGTTACTGTTATTGTTGTTGTCGGCGTCGTCATCATTGGAATTTGTTATTGAACTATTCGACTCGAGTCGCATTTGTGTTCATTATACGTTGAAGGGGGGGGGGGGCGCTGTCTATAATGAGCCGAATGGGATGGTGTATTGGTACTGAGTTGGTCTATTTTGTATTGTGGTTTTGTACTATATAACTACATTATTAATCTACATATACAGATACAACTGTTCACCTATTAATGAATCAGACATTCGACCACACGTATTGCACAGTTAAATAAATAATCGCACAATGAGTAGTGACTGACGCCCGGACCCACAGCGGCGATTCCCCGGACTGGCAGTGTACGGGAAGGAAGAAAGACTCAATACCCATAGACTGTGTACGCCTACAAATGTGTATGCCCCCGTACCCCTGGTATTTCCCCCCGAGTGTGTGCCCCTGACGTATCCCCCCAAAGCTCTACTATGGTTCCTCGTTGTGTGATTCTATCATCGAGGAAGACCTGACAATGAAGACGGAACGACTTACCGTACTCGCTCTCCGATCCTTCTGTCCGACGTCAAACGCCAATAAGTCACCGACGTTTGCGGCTAAGTCGTATTTAACCCTATTTACATCCAGCATAAAGACTTGCCCAACGTTGACCACGTACGCGCAATTCACAGTGGACATAGTCCGGTCTGCATTCTCGCATCGTCAATTGATCTCCGGCGACCGGCTTCAGACGCTGGCAAACTTCGCGCGGAACTTCATTATCACCAGTGATGTGTTGTCTTTACTTCCCGCTGGCCTGGCTACGCTCACGGCCGCACATATCCTCGGCGCAATGTGCCAAGACGCGTGATCAACGGGCGTAAAGCACCGGGTCGTCTCGGCCCGCACAGCGGCTCTATACTGATCGATCTCGCGTCTAACGAGCCCTGACGGCGGTGGTGGACTTCCCTCGCAGCGCCGCCTGGCGATGCACTAGTGGGAGGTGGTCAGGATTGTTTGCGAAAAGGACGGATAGATACACGCCCGTCGATTGGGTGTAGTGCTAACGCTGTTGCGTGATGGCGTCTCGGTAATGTGATGCCGTTATGTCGTAACACCATCATCGAGTAATGCAGCCATTGCGGATTTACGACTGGTGCGAGCTGAGATCCGATGACGACAGGGAAACTAAGAGGTTCCAAGTGGAACGCCGTTAACAGCGAATCAATCGTGTCATCTGGATAATTGTAAAGATTCGGATCATGCTATTTACGATATCGTGGCCATTTCATCAATGATAAATTATTAAAGCCGTGAAAATAACGTAAATAACGACAATCTTCCTCCCTCCCTACCTCCCTCCCTCACTCCTTCCTCCCCTCCTTCCCTCCTCCCCTCCTTTCCTCCTTCCCTCCTTCCCTCCTTCCATCCTTCCCTCATTCCCTCCTTCCCTCCTTCCCTCCTTCCCTCCTTCCCTCCTTCCCTCCTTCCCTCCTTCCCGCCTTCCCGCCTTCCCTCCTTCCCTCCTTCCCTCCTTCCCTCCTTCCCTCCTTCCCTCCTTCCCTCCTTCCCTCCTTACCTTCTTCCATTCATCACTTCCTCGCTCCCTACTTTCTTCCATCCTTTGGGCCCTCCTTCCCCTTCCCTCCTTCCCTCCTTCCCTCCTTCCCTCCTTCCCTCCTTCCCTCCTTCCCTCCTTCCCTCCTTCCCTCCTTCCCTCCTTTCCTCCTTCCCTCCTTCCCTCCTTCCCTCCTTCCCTCCCTCCCGTCTTCCCACATTCCCCCTTCCTCCCTCCCTCCCTCCCTCCCTCCCTCCGTCCCTATCTTCCTCCTTCTCTTCATTCCCCTCTCTGTCTGTCTCTCCCTGTCTCTCCCTGTCTCTTCATGTCTCTGTCTGTCTGTCTGTCTGTCTGTCTGTCTGTCTGTCTGTCTGTCTGTCTGTCTGTCTCTGTGTCTCTGTCTCTGTCTCTGTCTCTGTCTCTGTCTCTGTCTCTCTCTCTCTCTCTCTCTCTCTCTCTCTCTCTCTCTCTCTCTCTCTCACTCTCTCTCTCTCTCTCTCTATCTGACTGTGACATTAAGAGGTTCAGTCTTACGTGGCGTGTCGCCTTTAAGGAAATATCATCCTCGGACTAAGTGCCCCGAGGCGAGCCTAAGAGACGATGCCAGTAACACCTGGGGAGATTAGCGAAGAAAGCTCAGGTCTTATTACCCCCGTGTATTGACTTAGTGGATCAATGATCTATCCACGTAATCCTTGTACGAGTATGCTGAGTATAGGACGCCACAATGTGACAGTTTTATGGTGATATGTTCATGTTAAATATATACCAACAGGTTATTCAGTGCATTACTGTCATTTCAGAAGCAAACTCTACAGCCACAACAGGCTGAGACGTGTCTTTGACACCAGGGCGCAGATCCACAGAACACACCAGACTGTCGGTTACCTTTCTGTATTCTGTACAGTCAATCCGTGCGTATGTACGTGTGTGTCGGTGGACTTGTGGGAGTTACGATTTTCCGGAAGAACTCCGTATGTAAACTAAAGTCATGATCGAGTTGGTAATGTACTACGCTGATTTGACAACACGTGCGACTGTGCTAACAGACAACAAAGCAATGTTTAATGGGGCGGACATTGCAACTATTGAGAATGGTTGACAAAGCGTGGCTGGGCAATATTCATCAGACGTCTGATTACCAGCATGTATTGTTGTTGCATTTTTATCAATCGGCTAGCATATGGCGGTTTGTCATTATTAAGTGATACCCATCAATTAACACACCCACGCGTTGGTGCGAATGATCTGTTTTTAAGTTCTACGCCAAACGGTTTTGATACAATACAACTGCTGTTATTACGCTCATGAATATAATATTATATTGGAAACAGGTGCGATACAAAAGTTTCAATTATTAAAAGACGAAAAATCATGAGGGTTGTGATATGATAACACTGCTGTGAACTTTCTGCACGCCGCGTATCATTAGCGCAGTAACATTAAAATAAATTATAGCTGTATTACTAAAGTCACGGTAGAAAATTAATAAAGCATTTGTTAAGATTGCGATGTTACTAAGGCGCACCGTTCACACTTGTATTTATTATATCTGCAGATATAAGCAGATATGTAGCAAGTCTCTAAACACAAGAAATCGTGAGACCATAAATAAACGCTGGTGGCAACTGGTCTGCTGGTCCCTTTACAATGGTCTTACATTTGGACCACGTTATGAAAACAATACTAATACTATTTATACTTTTAGTGATTTAGTAAATATAGGCATGGATTACTGATTTCTAAACACAAAAATGTACGAGCACGTACAACCAAGTAGCAAGTCTGTATACAGAAAAGTATCAAATATATGGAGACACGTAACAAGCACGTACAACCAAGTAGCAAGTCAGCATAGACAAATAGCAAATACATGCAAACGTGTAGCGAGTATGCACAGACAATTAGCAATGTGCAGACGATTAGTTATCAAGTGCGTGCAGACAGCATACATGTCAGACGGGAAGTCTACGATCCACTTCCCACGAACGCAAACAACATAAACGAACATCCACATACACATGTCTTCGGCAAACCAGATCAAATCTGAATTGATGATCAATGATCAACTCATAATTCTCGTCGCTTGCAGTATCAATCTCGTCGCATGAGTCCCCGTCTCTCGTAGACGCAGACGCAATCAGCAACAATTCGCTATAAATTGGAAACACTCCGACTGGCCGAACGTGTCGATGTAAAACCAACTAGGTCGGTGGGACTGAATGATAAAAAATGCCTCGATATTTGGACACAATCTGAAACTGTATCCACGGCTGTATTGGAAATGAAACACCGGTGAGAAAGTCCGGATGTCATCGCAAGATGATCGTTGTGACTATGACAACGACAACATCGATGGCCTCCGACTGGAGTGTTATGGATATGTTTACATTAACACATAAAGCGCCGTTTGGGAGAATACACACAACCAATCGGGGTAGGCATTTGCCTAAAACGAAACTCACAATGTGGAGGTTTAATAATTGACATCAAGGCCGATTGTGTATTTCAAATACGCATGACCTGCTAAAAGTCAAGAGTTAAGAAAGCGTCCTTCGCCGCTCATGAAACTGAGGAATTGTTGCATAATAATTAACGATATATAACATAAACACGCACAAGGTTTATTTATCAGCTCAGTAGCAATCGTTGCTAAAAAGGTTAGATGTCACACAACAATTAAACCAATAATGCTTTATAAGTCTTCATACAACTCGCTCAACTTTGGTTGAACTGGGTTGAGAGATCCATGATGACGGTCATGATGGTACTGATACTATGAAAAAACAAGACGACTACAAACACGATAATAACTCCAAACCGGCGAAACATTAACAACAATACCATACACCCAACGGACAACAATCAATAACTGTTTTTGTTTTGATTGTCTTTCTGGGTTTTCTCTGAAATTATCAAAGCTCGCTACTCGGGGATTTCACTGACAACAACTTGAGCGTAAAGATATAATTCCTCAACTATAAACGTTTCTTTTTCGATAAAACGTTGTTGGTATGTTATCATAGATATAGCGTAAATTGTATGGCATTACTATAGCATGACTGCTGATAACAAACGAACGAGGTGACGTCTCGTAAGCCGAAACGTAATTGAAGAACATCCCAAGATGACAGACCGCGTCTGGACGAGGTGAACGGCCTTCGAGGCAGTGACCGCGATTTTGGCCAGTATATCCTTGGGCGGGCGGTAAAAACTGTCAAGGCGATCGTCATTTCAGCTGCTGGGCGGACGACATCTACGACGATGTATTTCGCCTGGAGAATTGCGATGACATCCGCAAATGTCGAACTGTCGGTGATTTCATGAAAGGTTGAATTCTCCGAAGAACCTTTGCGGCATGGATGATCAGTTTGTCTCTGCATCGTTTTATTTAAAGGCGCCTTCTCTAGTCGTATCTTCGGCTG
Organism: Oasisia sp. SBJ-2009; assembly: GCA_964017155.1. NCBI lineage: Eukaryota > Metazoa > Annelida > Polychaeta > Sabellida > Siboglinidae > Oasisia > Oasisia sp. SBJ-2009. The sequence goes on along the minus strand of OZ024857.1, from coordinate 23,478,199 downwards.
ATATATTTCTAGATTTTGACGATCTATCTAGGACCCTCCAGTATAGTTTAAATAAATTTGTTGTATGGTTTTGGTGAAATCGCCGCAGTGGAATGTCGTTTGACAGGAGGATGCCAGTGAAGTTGAAGGGGAATATATGTAAACCAGTAGTCAGACCAGCAGTGGTGTACGAAGGAGAGACCAGGGTAACAACAAAAGCACAAGAAGCAAGAATAGAGACAAATGAGATGGATGTGTGGAGTAAAAAAGAAATGTAAGATCAGAAACGAATGTATTAGATGCATTAGAGGAACAACCATAGTAACACAAGCATCTAAAAAGATAACAGAGATATGATTGAAATTGCATGGGCTTATGAAGAGAAGGGACGAAGAACACAGAGTGAAGAGAGAACTGATGACAGACATGTCAGAAAGAAGAAAGAAAGGACGGCCAAAGACCGGGTAGAAAGATGTATGTAAGAGATATGGGCACCGTGGGTCTCAGTGAAGTCGTGGCAATAAACAGGACGCCATGGAGGAAGTCATTCAACACCGGCGCCCCACATGAAAGGGAGACGCCACAGAAGAAGAACACGGGAACTGTGATAACGCCAGTACATCAGGTTGTCGTAGTCGTCTTCTCCGGCGAAGAGGAGAGAGGCCAACTGTGACGGGAAAACGTGCAGCGATACCAAACGGACAGACACATCCAGAACGAGCTGCAGAAATGCACAGCAGTCTTATTGGACGTGTGGTCCAAAAGTTCTAGTTAAGTATTCCCCAAAGTTGGACCGCGAACTTTGTTCAAATGGCCCGCGAGTTCCAGAGTAAAATGTAAAGTGTCAACAACAATAGGCAATGGTTATGTTCTACCGGGCCACATGCAGCTTTCAATGGCCGAGCCGTGGAGTGGATATGGCGATATGTTGAACTTTTGTCCGTTTTTCACATGGAACTAGCTCGGGTGGAAAATATCAAATTTGGAGGGCTGCTTTTACGTTAATTGCCACTGTTGCATTCATTTTCGGATATTTGAACATGTTGAATATGTTGCGTCAGTGAGGATAAGAACTGATTAACGACGTATGCAATGCAGTGGATGTTTCGACATAACGTTATCGCCCATTGATTATCATGCCTGTAATTACATTCAACATTTTAAGTTCACCAGATAATGCTACGGCGAAGACGATGCGCATATCGCAACTGTCAACGCTGGACAATCTACAGTCTCCCTTCAGTGGTCGATTTGCCGACTTCGCTACTTGTTTGCAAGTTCATTTACCTGTTTACCGTTCAACCTAGCGTTGTCGGAGTTGCTGCACTCATTTGGAAATGACAAAGCTGCTTTGCAGGTGAATACCTATTACGCAAACTAATTTAAAAAAAATCAGAATGAAAGACAACATCGTGCGATAAAAGTTCAGATTTTCAAGACTCCATGAGACAATCACAATGCAGGAACGGGTAGCGCCTTTTGGTGTCATTTAATTGAGATATATCAGAATCCCTATCAGCGAACAAAGGTTGTTTTGGAGTCGCAGTCTCTCTGTTCCTCCAAGCAGTATAGTGTATAAACCTAGTCTGTTATTCGACTAGACAGCAGCGTCATTTTGTTTTGACATTGCTTTTACTAAACTATAAATAAAGTGAATTATTTGTTGTTTAGGTGTGGTCCAGCGTAACATATAAAACACACTGTTTACGATCGTCTACAGGAAGGTATTTTATGTATTGCCTATAATTAAAAGCGTTGGCCCGCTGAGAAACAATGGACAACAGTTGGTCCACGCCAAAAACGTTTGCGGAACGCTGATCTAAGGGGTTAGATAAATTAATTGTTTCTTCTTTCATAACATGTCATATCTAAGATCTTTACAATATTGACCTATGTAAGTTGTTTAGATATATTTTCACGTTAATGATTTGGAATGTTTCCCAAATTAGTGTAAACGTTTGTGTTTTATTTAGTACCTTTGCGCTTAATGCTAATGATAGCTATCAAACGATATATGTTAGACATGTTTCAGTTCAGTATTTGTTTGCGATCAAGAAGTTATGATATACTTATAGTATACAATATAACGTTATTGTAAGTTGTAAAACGGCCAATTTTCAAAAACGGATGTATTACTTCCCAGTTGTATGTTTCTTAGGTGTTATGCCGTTTTAGTCTGGTTAACACTAGGCAGTAATGCTATGTCTGCACATCCGTCTGTGACTGGGACCATTATATAACTACCGGTAGGAATCATAACACTGGCAATACATTTATTCTACATGCAATCACAGTATGAGTTTTGTTAATTATGGTGACAATCTCGGGACCAGGTATGTACTAGACATATATTGAGTGGCAGTTTTGGTTAAATTTAGTTAGTAAACAGTATTTTTGAACAAATTAGTATACGTGGGTGATAATAGGGTAATCTAGCCTTCGACAAATTGTAAACAAGACTGAGCAAAATCTGTTTATTTGATATCGTATATAAGAGACAAAGCAATAAGCATAACAACTATATGTGTAAGGTAACACTCTGAATAGGTATCATTGTTATTAAAAATAAACGGGTAATCTAGCTTTCAACAAGATTGTAAACAAAATTTAGCAAATCTGATAAATTGATATGATATATAACAGATAAAGTGGTAAGCAAAACAGCTGCATACATAGGAAAATTCTTTGATTCGGTGCCATTGTTATTAAAAATAAGCAAGTGTTTTAGCAGGAAGCCCTAGTCTGTTTATATAGGTAGTGTCCAAAGTATCCGCTAGGGAACGGTACCAGTACAGAATAAAATTATTGTTCATGGTAGCATAGGTAGTAAGTTGTTTATAACACGTAGTGTGCTGCAGTTGCTGTACACAATAAACAAACAGTCTTTCTAAAGACTAAGTTGGTATAAACTAAGTTGATTTGATCAATCGTATTATGGCACCTTCCAAGCGGCAAGTGAAGGCAAGGAGGCACTTGCTGTGTGATCACTGCCACAGCTTGGTGGATTTTGCCTTATCGGGGTGCGGAAAGTCTTGGTCAGAGACAACGGAGGAAGGGTTTACTTTCCAATGTTTAGGGTGTTGGAAAGCGGACTGTCTGACGGCAGAGCTAGCTAAGCTAACGGATCTTGTGAAGGGGATGGAGAGAGGAGGGAGGATGATAGCAAGGAAAACAAATGGAGAAAGAACAACAGAAAACATGCCATGCATGAAGGAGACAGTGGAGAAAGTGACAGTAGAGAAGGAGGGAGGGACAAGGGGACAGGAGATGATAGAAGTAGATGCGACAGGAGGAAAGACGAAGGGAAGAAAGGAACTGAGAGTAGATATGACCAAACGGAAGTCAATAACAAGGAAGATGTCAGGAAGAAAAGAGACAGGAAAGAAAGGAACAGAGAAAGCGACAGGGGGGAAAGTCAGCAACCAGGGAGATGCAAAACGGAGGAGCTACTCTGAAGCAGTGATCGAGGGTGCATTGAGAACAGAAAGGGTTTTTATGGGCGACTCAATTTTGCGAAAGACGGACAAGACGTTAAACAAAGGAGAAGATGTTGTTGTTTGTCTTCCGGGCGCTCGGATTGAGCATGTGACAGATAGGGTAGAGAACGTGTTGGGGCATGGCCAGGGAGGATCTATATTAGTACATGTAGGGACGAACAATGCAGACAGGGAGGGGACAACTAGAATAGTGCAAAGATACAGACAGTTGGTAGGGAAACTGAAGAAGACAAGAGTTGAACAGATCATTCTCTCAGGAATCTTGCCAGTAATCGGAGGAAGGGGAGCAACCTATAGAAACTGTAAGAGGATGGCAATCAATGCTCTGGTGGAGCAGATGTGTGAAGGAGAAGGAGTTGGATTTGTAGATTTGTGGGGATACTTTGTTGGGAAGGAAGATATGTACGTGAGAGATGGCCTCCATCTAAGCGGAAAGGGCGCAGCAGTGTTCTCCGAGAACCTGCTTCAATCTATGGACAGAGGAACAGGTTGCAATTTTTTTAACTAGTTTCACAGGGGGGATACACAGAGAAGCCAAATACTAGAGGCATAGCTAAAGACAGCAAAAAGAAATCAGCAAAAAACAGCCTGGAAAGCCCTACGAAATTTGGTTATAAATGTGTTTGTTTAAATGCAAGGAGCATAGTAAACAAAAGAAATGAACTAAACATTATGGTAGAAGATATTGACCCTCACATAATAGGTATAACTGAATCTTGGGCCACCCCCGATATATCAGATGCCGAATTAGGAATGACAGGATATGTAATGTTTAGGAAAGATAGATTAGGAAGAAGGGGAGGCGGAGTTATTTTATATATTAAAGAATCCATCCAGGCTTACGAAATAAAATTAGAAAAAGAAGCAGAATGTGAAGCTGTCTGGTGTAACATAGTTACAGGAAACTCAACATTAACTGTTGGGTTAGTTTATCGTAGTCCAAACATAAGCATAGAAGAGAATGAAAAAATGTACAACGCTATAAAAGAAGTGAGTAAACGGGACTGTATTATTATGGGGGATTTTAACCATGGGCATATAAAGTGGTCATCTCTACAGAGTCCTGGGAGAGAGGATCAAGAGTTTTTAAATTTAGTACAAGATAGTTTCCTTTTTCAACATGTGTTAGAACCAACCAGGGACAAGAACGTGTTGGACATAGTTTTGAGCTCACAGAAGGAATTTGTTGATAATGTCAATATATGTGAGCCACTGGGATGTAGTGATCATAACCAGATACATTTTATCATCAAAGTAAAAGGAGAACGGAACAGAAAAATACGGTACAGGAAAAATTTTCACAAAGGAAGATATAAGGACATGAGGGAATATTTAGCGAAGATAGACTGGAATAACACACTGAAGAATAAGACAGCAACAGAATGCTGGAATATCTTAAAGAGGGAAATTGACTGCGTCGTTGACAAATTTGTCCCCTTGAAAAAACAGGGGAAAAGGTCAAAGAAGAAACACTTATCGAAGGAAGCCATTAGAAAAATCAAGTACAAGCAAATGATGTGGAAGACATATAGACATACTGGAAGTGAAGAAGACTATGCCATTTATAAAGAAGCACTTAATCAAGCTACAGCTGAAATTAGAAATTCGAAGAGAAGCTATGAACAAAAAATAGCTTTCAACATAAAACATGACAGCAAGAGTTTTTATGCGTATGTTCGAAGTAAACAGAAAGTTCAAGATAAGGTCGGGCCACTAGAAGGTAGTGATGGAAACATAATAACGGAGGGATTCTTACTGGCAGAAAACCTAAATGTATACTTTAGTTCGGTGTTTACCAGGGAAGATATTAGTACATTACCAGTACTAGAGACTAAGTTCGAAGGGAGAGAGTGTGACTATTTAGGACAACTAACTGTAACCCCAAAAATGGTAGCTATGAAAATAAGAGATATGAAGGATAATAAATCACCAGGAGTGGATGGGATTCCTCCCAAATTACTACTGGAAATTGTAGAACAAATTAGCATACCACTTGCAACAGTGTTCAATTTGGCATTAGAGGAAGGAGTGGTTCCGGTAGAATGGAAAGAAGCAAACATCATACCATTATTTAAAAAAGGATCAAGAAGCAAGTCAGAGAACTATAGACCAGTGAGTTTAACATCGGTGATTTGTAAACTATTAGAAAGACTAATTAAAGATCACTTGGTTGATTTTCTTGTTAAAAATAAATTGATAAACACATCTCAACATGGGTTTTTAAAAGCGAGGTCATGCTTAACAAATATGTTATGTTTTTTGGAAGATGTCACAAAGTGGGTAGATGAGGGATCACCAGTAGATATAATCTACTTAGATTTTAAAAAAGCCTTTGACAAAGTGCCACACCAAAGATTACTACTTAAACTAAAGGCCCATGGCATAGGAAATAGTATGATTAACTGGATAGAAAAATGGCTTATTGATAGAAGACAAAGAGTAGTAGTTGATGGGGAGGTTTCAAATTGGAAATCTGTTTTGAGTGGAGTACCGCAAGGATCAGTATTGGGACCTATTTTATTCTTAATATATATCAATGATTTGGATGATGACATAACAAGCAAGGTGTTGAAGTTTGCGGACGACACAAAAGTGTTTAGGAAAATAAAAAGTGATGCAGATAGACAGCATTTACAAGATGATCTAAATAAGTTGATAGAATGGTCTGAGAAATGGCAAATGCTGTTTAACTTTGGAAAGTGTAAGTGCCTCCACACAGGACATGGGAATGAAAATGCACAATATACAATGGGTGGTACTGTACTAAATACTACTGTAAAGGAAAAGGACTTAGGTTTAACCATTAGTGCTGACATGAAGGTATCAGAGCAGTGTGGAATTGCAGCAGCGAAGGCAAACCAAATTCTTGGATTAATTAGGCGAAATATAGTATACAAAGAAAAAGAACTAATAATACCGCTTTATAAAACAATAGTTAGGCCTCATTTAGAATATTGTATACAAGCATGGAGGCCATATCGCAAGAAGGATATTGATATGCTAGAAAGAGTACAAAGGAGAGCAACAAAAATGATACCAAAACTCAGGAATATTAGTTATGAAATGCGTCTAAAAGAATGTGGTCTAACAACACTAGAAACCAGAAGATTGAGAGGAGATCAGATTGAGGTTTTTAAAATATTGAATGGGTATGAAAATATTGACAGAAATATTTTTTTCACGGTCAAGGAAGAGAGAAGGACTAGAGGACATGGAGTTGCATTAGCAAAGAAGCAGTGTAGACTAGATATTAGAAAATTTTCATTTTCCCAAAGAATAGTAAACGAATGGAACAAATTATCAGCTGATTGTGTAGGTGCTAGAAGTGTTAATATGTTTAAAAATAAAATTGACATATACCTAAGACGGGCAGGGTATACTTAGATAGATAGGTTGGACTCTCGATAAGCCAAACGGCTTCCTTGTCCACCTGCCATCTAGAGTTGATTCTCTAGGTGGCAATCTTGTTAAATCTTGTTAAAAAACTTCAGGAAGTCATAATTCTGTCGGTTTGGTTTATCCATTCTACAAGCAATCACATTATGAGTTTGATAATTACGTATACTATCTCAAACGTAGCAGTGGACTGCTCACATCCTTTGTAGTTGCCATAGAAAATACGCAGAAATTGTTGCAAGTTTACTAACGTTGGCAGTGAAAATGTCATCTAAATTATACATCTGGACTACTTTATGATTTGTTTACGCTAATCAATTGTCGTGCGCCATTGCTATATGTTATTCGATTGATAACACGCAGGGTGCCGACACATGGAAACCGTAATTTATTACCATAAAACCGACTCTGGATCCTTCAACTGTCAGCAATCTTAATTTGAAAAAACGGTCGTGAGAGTATTGAACTAAGTGACAAGCCATATGACCGTGGTCAGCAGATTGGCTGCCGTCTCTCTGCCAGTATTCATTACTTGGCGACTCAATGACCAGCGAACACATGCTTTGGACAGCCGGCTTGTTGTGGAATTTCATTATCGACTTACAAGAGCTGGACCCGGCAATCTTAGCCGGGCTGAGTGCGTGGTTAAGAGAGGAAGGGACGTGATCAATGCCGCGTCGTGACACGATTAAAGCTAACAGCATTCATTAAGAGCTGACGCCATTGTTCGAGTGTTGTTGCGCGATTCATTAATGACAATCACCGAGTGGGTCCGTTGTGTTCCAACCAGCGTTCATGGGGTGTCGTTTGCTGGACGATCCCCGACCATGTCCTCCTGTGATTGTGAAACATATGGCGGACTTTGTCATTGACCATGTCGTACACTGTACGTAACATTCTGTAGGACAAGCTGTGTAAGCTGGAAGAAATGAAGTGTCGCGCCAGTGTGTGTGTGTGTGTGTGTGTGTGTGTGTGTGTGTGTGTGTGTGTGTGTGTGTGTGTGTGTGTGTTTGTTTGTGTTTGTGTTTGTGTTTGTGTTTGTGTTTGTGTGTGTGCGCGCGCGCGAGTGAGTGAGTGAGTGAGTGAGTGAGTGAGTGAGTGAGTGAGTGAGTGAGTGAGTGAGTGAGTGAGTGGGGGAGCGAGCGAGCGAGCGAGTGAGCGAGAGAAATAGTATTCCAATTAGATATAATGAATTTTTCATACACTTTTGGAACCACTCTGCAAGACGTTTTTAAAGCCTGTGGTAATAGAAAGCCGATAAAATAATTAAAATGTCGCCGAAATTAATTGTTGAACCATTGATATGAAGCACTTGAATCATTGCTAACTGACAATCAGAACGTGCTTAAAATCCGCAACGACCAAGGACACAGGGATAGTCCAACACTGATGACGTCATTTCCGCTGCAGAGGAGCTGGGAGATGATGACGTGGGAGAATCCGCGACGTCTCCTTGAGCTGTCCAATAACGATGACAGACGACAGACAGCGTGACACCACAAGGGTCGTACCGATCACGGAGGCGTGCTATTGTGTTAAGTTTCCGTGATCACCGCTCAGTGCCGTAGATAACATTGATGTGTGCAGATTACACATTGGAAATGACCCGTTATTCGGCGTCGAGAGACAAATCATTTAGACAAGAAGTAGTGCACATGATGACGACGGGATAAATAACGCACTAACGTCAATGTGTATGTAGAATAGCGGCTATTTATTGCATTATAGGTATGCATTCGAGATATTTCAAAACGTGGTGAATGCCCACACTACTTTCTTTGTTTTTGTGTAAGTTATGTCTTGTATATGATGCATACTTTTGGTTCGTTATAAATAATATTATAAATAATTTAATTACGTGAAATTTGTTGAGCTTGTTGTCATGTGGATGTTTGAGTGAGTGATCGATTGATCTACTCGGGGATCGCCAATTTTCGCGGCTGCGCATGTTCGAAGATGGGGAATGTGGGGAGAATTTCGTTCAAATTTGTAAACGTTAACAGAGGAATTTGTGGCATAACATGTGTGTTTGCATTGTGGTTAAGATGTAGAAATATTTAATGTAGCCCCTAATTGTGTAATGTCTGTACCACATCAAACTAATTTTGCCAACAGTCGTCAAAGTATTTTTTTTATAGATCACCCGAGACACTTTGCGTACGGCCTAAATGAACTGATCTTTGAATAGGTCATTGTTGTTTAGCAAACTCCGTCAACAGGTCAACTAATTTGGTAAAAATTCTGGTTTTCGTAGATTTTCATTATGGCAAAACCCTAAGGGGAAATAGGTAGTAAATGAAATCTTTGAATAAATAAATTCCGTTCCAACATAACATACCATTAAGCGAATATTTATCAGTATAGAAATTGACAGTTTTTATTGAACATCAAATAAATGTGATTCACACTAAGTAATGGTCCGCCTTTTAATAACTAGGTTATTTTTCTCCACAGGTCCAACCTACGTACACCAGGTATATATTGGTTTAATGTTATTTTGCGTGATCTAATCATTCACGCGAAGCCGGTGATTTACACAAACATCTGCGTCGGATGCAACCGATAGGAAAGCAACGACGTAATTGTATTGTCATAAATTTCGACACGTTGTCCGGTTATTATAAAAGTGTCGGGTCTTGACGCGTAGTGTTCTAGATCTGTGGTAGCATGCAA
>OZ024857.1:23461154-23463654 GCA_964017155.1 Oasisia sp. SBJ-2009 | reverse complement strand
TATTGATTGATCGATAACAGTTGGTGACTTCGACTCCAACATAGTTTTTGGGTTCTTTGAGTCAAAAGCGCGGCATATGACCCAGAACGTACCAAGTAATGCAATAAAAATGTGTGTGGGAAAATAAGTATATTTCGCTAAAAAGGAAGAACGTGATCGATGGACAATTAATAACGGCTTTAATGTGCGTGTGTACGCGAGAGAAACTACGTAATCTCGCTGACACACACACACACACACACACACACACACACACACACACACACACACACACTGCTGGGACAGCCCAGGCGCAAGGCAGCGAAACTGTTGAAACGTTCCTAAACGTTAGTGTAATTATCTTATTTTATTTATGAACGATATTCCGAGAACCTATTTCGTGCAGCTTTATCTGTAAGTCGATACAAAAAAATGTCGCCTTTTTAAAGGTGGCACATGGTAATGTCGTTACTAGAGTGTGACAGAATTTAAGGGTTTGGGTGATTTTTTCTGAGAAAAACATGGAGGGCGCTGAGAAGGTTGACAAAAAATCTATAGACAAGTTATCTTCACAACGATTGATATGTCATTTTAGTCGTATATGTAAAATGTGTTGTTTAGCCCCAGTACGCCTGTCGGAATGATTTGTGTGATAAAGAAAAGTAATCGTCATAAGTTCTTAAATAGCGCATTATCCAGTCCTCAGGATTACTCAAAGCGCTTTGCACTTTACTCCCTGGCAGACCTGTGTAATCGAACACCATCTTTACTTCTCTGGGAAACATCCAGCCACGCTGCAATTAATGCGCGAAGACCATTGTACACATGTATCCACCACTGCCTATCATCATCTACTTGACGCTGTGTAATGTGTGCAGAAACCACATAGAACCAATAGTTATTGATGTGACCCTCTATAGTTGAAGCTTTTAGAGAGACGAGTGATTATGGAGGAGTATCACCCAGTCTCTAACAGCGGGAGTCAGTTAGATGTAGCGGACGTCGCTCGGCGCTGTGATGTTGTTACTGCATAATAAAATAATGTTATCGAAAGTCTAGCGACCTGGCGTGTGAAGTTGAATTAAATATGATTTATTAAAAACAAAAAAACAAGTGTTCCTATTTTCTTCGTAAATATTACTTTTGTGTTAAATACTTTGCTGTCAGTGTTGTATATACGATTGTTTCAAACTACAGGAGACCTCCCCTTGTGATCCGTGGATCGTTTACACAATGTTTTATTATTGTTAACAATGTTCTGAGTTCTGAGTATGTGCAATGTTCTGAATAAACTAAACTTCATATATTAAGACTTCCCGAATGATTGCTCTAAAGTATCAACCCTTAGGGAAGACATGTTGAGAAGGAAACGATGACTGAACACTAGTCAGAAGAGAAAAATATGGCACGCTGTCAGCCTGTCACGCGAGAGATTATACCTAAACGGTGGCTTTGACAGTCCATGTATATGTTTCAGATACAAGAGTAATAACCAAATGTAATACATGGACATATTATGATCAATTGTTAGTACACATAGGCCAAAGTGATACCGCTGTATCAGTCACTTAACATGAATGTGTATCAGAAGGCAAAACAGAAGGCAAAATAAAACATGGGCCTATGTTAACACACAGAGACATGATTCGCAAGCCTGGATGAAAGGAAAATGCACTGGACGACGTATTTGCCCCGTAGAGAGAACACCTCACGTGGGACGAGCACGCCTGAAGAATAATTGACCCAGATGGGGAAGAACGGACTTAACACGTACGTCTGGGTTGAATCCCGTGGGAAGGAAAAAACATCGACTGGGTTGAACAAGGCGTTGGGAGCAGCTGCAACGATGTGTCTGAGCGAATGAAAACAAAATACATGACATGACCACTGATTGACGATGATCTAGAGGTTCCACTCGCTGAAGGGCCGAGCTGTACGTAAGACAGTTTAGCTCCGACTGTGTAGAGGCCGAGTGATGAATGACGGCAGACGTGGCCAGAACGTGACGGGGGTACCCAAATGCGTCAATATATAACTCTGCTGCAAATGAAGAAGACGACTTTTATATATAGACCGGGTACTAATCGATGACCTTTATTCGACACCAATCGGAGACTTATTAATTAATTTCGATATTTATGATCAAGTTTGTATTTACATAGTTCTACGAGGCAAGCAAACGAAATAGCTAGTGAACAAACTAGCTGTTTCGAAACGGCTGCAAGAGTTCTATTAATAGAAAAATCAACGGTGTACCTACTATGATATTGCGAGTTAAACGTCCTCGTGAGTCGATATACGAGTTCAACGTCCTCCTAACATTTATTTTCGTTCGCTTAAAAGCTTTTTTTCGCACTTCATCGTGGCGCCCACAAGTGACCTACGCGTTCCTACACTTTCCCACCTCCAGTCGATGTTTTTCTTTTTTCGTGATCCCCAAATGTATGTGACCTACGGGTGCTATTTAAGCGAGGGATCTATGGCGTCAATATTGCTTTTAGAAGTTGAACAGCGCTGATGT
>OZ024857.1:23453654-23458654 GCA_964017155.1 Oasisia sp. SBJ-2009 | reverse complement strand
TAACTTGTTGCAATATCAGCGTTGTGGCCATTGGCTGTTTAGCATTATTTCTACGAAAACGGAGCAAGCAAGGTCATAATTTCATGATGGAGTTACTCCATGGGAGATCGGCACGCGGAAAAATTAACTCGACCGGAAGTTATTGGTTAGCCTACTTATACCGTTCGATATCCGACATCATAGTAGAGATCATTTCAAAACGGTGATTTCAGATATCAATGAAATTGCTTTCCTTTTGCAGGGGTCGGAGGTAGTTTCGTCTGGCGTCGCATATCGATATTTTACGCCTAGGACCGATGTTATCACGTCATTGTTTATATAGTCGGGGCGCACGGTGGTCGAAGTGGACACCTCGTGCTATTTTTGGTTGCCCTGTTATTTTCTAAACTTCAAACCTTCCTTAACAATAATCCAGAGGGCAACCCTCTGAAATCAGTGTACCTCACTCCAAAAATCGCACTTAAATTCAGACGTATAGGGTGTCGGAATGGCCGTTTAGTCACAATTGCAATTTGTTTTTCTCAGAGTTTGTTTAGGGTTACAAAGCTAGTTTTTATGGCAAACTATTCGTATTGCAGAGGAGCATAAACACAATAAATATCTTATTGAAATGCACATTTTAAGGCAACAGATTCAGCAATATGTTAAAATAAACACTTCCGTTTCGTCATCGACATCATGTAACGTTTACCGTAGTTCTCTTAATATATATTCAAAATATATGGTTAACATATCAAAATGATCCCCATTCATTCCTCTGTTGTTATATACCAAGACAATGTAAAATGTATCAGCACATCACATGTTTTTGAACTAACATATACGTCACCCCTCATTTTGGATTGACGTAATGTTTTGACACAAAATAGGAATAACTAGTAAAATGGGGAGCCTACAGGATCGATAAGGGGCGGTGACATGCAACTCATGCATGTGATGTAATCGGGCTAATTACGTGCACGCGCTGTTTGTTTACTTTTTCAGTTTATCTTTGAATTCTTTAGGCTCCAACTGTTATTCGTGCATAGTCGGGGCGCACGGCGGTCGAAGTGGACACCTCGTGTTATTTTTGGTTGCCCTGTCGTTTTCTAAACTTCAAACCTTCCTTAATAATATTCCGGAGGGCAACCCTCTGAAATCAGTGTAGCTCACTCCGAAAATTGCATTTACATTCAGGCTTATGTGCTCTCTTAATGGCCGCGCTGCATATATTTCTCTTCCCACATTTTTACAGTAAATGTGTGAAAACAAACTTAAGTGTAGTATCAAATAATCAGGAATGACGAGAACTAATATGTATGGCAATATCGTATTGATATGTTTATTTATTAGGAAGCCAGGTACAAACCATTGGACAATATATCGAAAAATCATTTCGGTTTCGCAGTTGACATCACACAACAGGAGTTATAATTACCTTAATATGTAATCAAGATATTTATGTAATACATCACAATGATGTACATTCATTTACCTACTGGATTATGCAAAACAGTAGTAAAATAGTGCTATATTATACGCAATCACGAGCCGAACATGTACCCCACCCCCTAAGTGTTGCGCAATCGTGACGTGACGCAAATCGGAGTGGAATTCATTGATTGTATCAATTTCGCGTTTCTTAGTGTAATAATACACTAGTAACGACAGTCCTGGTGCATACCCTACTGCTGGTTATTAATGCAATGTTTGTTAAGGCAATATAAAATTATGATAACACGCATTATTCGAAATAAAAAACACATCAAGGTGTTACTCAATCACATCTTATACATTGTTCTGAGTCATCTCTCTCACTCTTGTCATAGCCATTTTTTTTTCAACAAGAATTCAAACAAGTATTAGTCGCCCATATTTGATATCTTTCCCATCGTATGGCCAAGCAACACAACACGGCACTTGAAAATTAAACTTCAATTCAGGCCTGAAGGTGTCTGAATGACTGTTAAGTCACAATGGCTAATTATGAAATATTCAGGGTTTATTTAATGAAATTAGCTAGTATCTGTACCAAAATATATCCGGAATGGTGAGAGGAATAAAGACCACAAATATATTATAGAAATGTATATATTTTAAGGCAACGAGAAACAAACAATTGAAGAATAAGTAGAAAAACATTTCCGTTTTGTCGTCGATTTCATATAAATGTACCGTAGTCAGCTTACTACATAATCAAGCTATATAATGAGTGAACATATAAAAGGTACAGCGTATCAGTTTGGTGTCTACGGTGTTTTACCGACAACAAATACCAAACTAACAAAATAAACACAACGGACACTTATGATTACCAATTATATGGAATGTGACATCACTATATTTGACAATGTGTTAAAAACGGTAACTTCTCGTCTGCATAAGCTATTTTGATTGTTGAAGATAACAATTTGGTGACGGCAAGGACGAAGAATTTCGCACTGTTATCATCATAACGTATTGAATCTTTTTGTTGTCGAACAACCTTCTCAAATTAAACCACACTACATTTCTTTGTGCGAAAAGCTTAAAGCCAGATTACTTGTGAAGATGAGGACTATATATTTGCAACCTACATGTGATCAATAGTTTCAGTTGATGATTGTGGCATGGCAATTTTGCCGTTCGTCATCCATAAAGAAAGTAGAGCTCGGAAGCAACCACTATCAATGTTGGAATGCTTTCTACACAACACTGGCTTCAACAGTGCCAGCCACATGCTTTATATATGGTTTAATGATCCATTCTGTTCAAATAGATCCGCTTAGAATATACAGCAAAGCTGGCCAATAAGTTTGGGGTGAAACACACAGTAGCTATGGCTGATCAGGCTTTGCACGATATTTCATATGGGCTACGAGAGCAAGCTTCACCTGATGATGACATTGGCATCTTATTGTCATGTGTGTAGTTTCATCTCACTGTAAACGCTATGGGCGCAGTTGGAAAAATTATGTGGAATCTTATCCTTATAGAAACTGGTTTGGAATAACATGCTCCCATTTGTTGTTGCTGCTGGTCACCACAACTACATTTATTCGCTGCCAATGTGCCTAAAGGAAATGAACAACCTGAAGAACCCAGCACCATATGTATATCAGTACTTCACGAAAGGTCAATATGATGTGCGAAAAAAGCTGAGTCATTCAAATGTATCACTTCTGACATAGCTCATGGGCAGACATAAAGCATAGATATGAAGGAAAGTGCGAGTGGGCTTACATAAATAGCCCTGGATGCTAAAGTACGAACCAAGTAGCATTACACAAAGCCTGTGTCATCTGATGTATCATTCCATTTCAAAGAAGTGATGAACCATCTGCAGTCTAACAATCCCACGAAGATGGAAACCAGGAAATGATCAATCAAGCATGCATAAAAACAGCACATGATCAATCCCGTCACGGTAGACTCCAGCAACATGCTAAATATTGCCACGAAACAGTGAGCCACTGTAACTATCATGAAAACTCTGGAAACTGTGAAAAATATT
This sequence comes from Oasisia sp. SBJ-2009, assembly GCA_964017155.1. Taxonomy (NCBI): domain Eukaryota; kingdom Metazoa; phylum Annelida; class Polychaeta; order Sabellida; family Siboglinidae; genus Oasisia; species Oasisia sp. SBJ-2009. Next base: position 23,455,182 of record OZ024857.1, on the reverse strand, counting down.
TGCAAAACTGAGCTCCAGAAATATTTGAATGACAACTCAAAGTCCAAACGGTACGTGACAGCATATTTGAAGAACTGCATCCCCAATAACATCTTACTGTGCTGCAGAAGCAGACGTAGCAGCTGATCAATGAAGTTGTCATGCTGATACGCCTTCTTCACCAGAAAGGTATTGGGGGAAATGTCAATCTTGAGGAAACCATCGGAGAATATGAATGTTCTAAGGTACCGCAAGCTTTGTTTGAGTCAAATGGATCGATGCGTCAAGGCTGTAAGGCTTGAGGTTAATTAACAGCTGTGCTGAAAGAGACTCACTTGAGAAGAAATTATTTGATATCGGTTGGAAGACGGGTTCCACACATTTGGAACCAGTATCTTTGACGGTGCCGCCATTACCAGAACTTTCACAATGGTATACAAGTTACGTGTCGCCAGCAAATGCCCTTGTAATTGTTCTTGCGCTAAATGCCAAGTGCCGCGTTGTGCTGCTTGCAAGTGCAAACGGAACGATACCAAATGTAGGCGAGTAATACCTGTTCGGACTCTTGTTGAAAACAATGGCTGTGACAAGAGTGACACAGATGATTCAGAACAATCTTTAAGATATTATTGAATACCACCTTAGTATGTTTTTATTTTCGAATAATGTTATCATAATGTTATGTTGTCTTAAGAAACATCGCATTAATAACCAGCAGTAGATTATGCATCAGTATTCTGTCTTTAATAGTGTATATTACCCTAAGGTACGCGAAAATTATACAATCAATGAAATATACTCCGATTTGCGTCACGTCACGATTGCGAAACACTTAGGGGGTTGGGTAGATGTTTGGCTCGTGATTACGTATAACGTAGCACTATTTTACTATTGCTTTGCAGTATTCAGTAGGTAATTGAATGCACATCATTTTGATATATTACATAAGTATATTGATTACATATTAAGGTAACTATAACTCCTTTTGTGTGATGTCAACTGGGAAACCGAACTGATTTATCGTTATTTTGTCCAATGTTTTGTATCTGGCATCTTGAAAAATAAACGTATCAAAAAGCTATTGCCATAAATAATAGTTCTCGTCATTCCTGATTATTTGATACTACACTTAAAGTTGTTGTTATAGAGTTACTGTGAAAATTGGGAAAGAGAAATGTATACAACTGGGCCATTAAGGGCATGGATATAAACGCAATTTTCGGAGTGAGGTACACTGATTTGAGAAGGTTGCCCTCTGGAATATTGTTCGGGAGGGTTTGACGTTTAATAAAATACACGACAACCAAAAATAGCACGAGGTGTCCACTACCTCCAAAATTTGGACCCGTGCGCCCCGACTAATACACTTTCGTCGGAGGCGGTAGAGGTTGAGGCCAGATGAAAATAATTCCATCTAACGTCATATATCTAGTTCGACAGAAGTTCCTACTCAGTCTGTTTACAACGGTTCGTTTACAGCATGCAATGGTGAAAGTCGCTGGAGTCGATCTCCTTTCATATATTGACCGTGTTCTCAGTTGTCCAAGGA
>OZ024857.1:23418654-23443654 GCA_964017155.1 Oasisia sp. SBJ-2009 | reverse complement strand
TACACATACACGATCACACGATCCCACACACACGCACGCACGCGCACGCACGCACGCACATACGCACATACCCACACACACACACACACACACACACACACACACACACACACACACACACACACACTCACACATACACACACACACACACACACACACACACACACACACACTCACACATACACAGAACGGTCACACCCCAGCATGTACCACGCAGTGATACTGCTCTATCGATGTGTCAGCGATGTCCATGTTAACAAATATATCCCTGGTTCGGTTGGTGCAAACGTAATGCACTTAGGCGGGTACGTGTGGCCTGCATTAGAGCGCCCTGGGTGCGTCCCAGTAGGTCTCTCCCTCCGTCGTCCTATGGAAGCCGTCATTTCATCGAGTAAGATATGGGTTTAGATGTCTTGATTTACGTCGCTATTAAGATAGAGATGTCGTCGAGAGAGGCATCTACGCCGGTCATGAGATAGATGTGTTCGGTGTACGTATGTGTACGGGTGTGTACGTATGTGTACGGGTATGTATGTATGTGTACGAGTGCGTGTTTTGATGGATTTACGCGCAATACAAGTTACCTAAGTATTAGTATTAAATGCATTCGCATTCTACATATCTTCCGCCTAGCGTTTAGAACACTGTGTGACTAGCTGAACTTGCATTTCAAAGAAATTGGCTATTTACACTGAATTATGTATTTAATAATTTATGTATTTAACTTATTTTAACATATTAATTTAATGTATTTATTTAACGTAATTATTTAGCTTACATTTTCATCTTTATTTATTTATTTATTAAATAGCGTCTTTGGGTAGGTTTTGTTTACCTGGATATGTGGCGCTTTATAAATGTTTCCAAATAATACGTCCTGGTTTTGGCCAACGCGCAAATACAAAAGTACAATTTTAGACATTCAGACAATGACACGGGCCAGCATACGAGACGAGACCGCATGTGGTGAAGACGTCCTTGAGACCATCTAGGAGGAAATCATTGCCCTCGGATAATGCTCCGGGCGGGCGTTGTTAGGTCAAGACCTACTCTATCCATCAGCTCTTGATGAATTTACACACGTCGGACAATTGTCTAAACGAGACTTCGCGGTCAAGGCACACTCGAGACGTCATCTGAACTGAAGTGACCACAGAAAATGCCCGCTGAAATATTAGCTGTCACGGGTCTCTCTCGTGTGTGTGTGTGTGTGTGTGTGTGTGTGTGTGTGTGTGCGTGCGTGCGTGCGTGTGTGTGTGTGTGTGTTTGTGTGTGTGTGTGTGTGTGTGTGTGTGTGTGTGTGTGTGTGTGTGTGTGTGTGTGTGTGTTTGTGTGTGTGTGTGTGTGTGTGTGTGTGTGTGTGTGTGTGTTTGTGTGTGTGTGTGTGTGTGTGCGTGCGTGCGCGCCGTGACGCATCATACCAACATGGATGCGACGCGTAATTTTTTATTACAGCTTACTACAGACATCGAAAAACAACACACGCCTATATGCCATATCAACAGCCAGTTTGCATAGTCTGTGGAAATGTTTTAGGCAGAAGGGAAACCAGTCTTGCGACATATTTAATAAAGACACCGCTCTCTAAACAAATGTTCTTCCGGTGAGTTATGATTCTGTCAAGTGTGTGTGGGTGGCAGTTTCCTGTCCGTCAAAGGTGAAGTACACTTGTTTAATATAGAAAATTGCGAGAGTGTTTGTCAGATAACATGTCGTCGCTAACGTTGGTACAACGTACCACAATACACACGCCTAATGCGGCGCCTCTGTGTTCACGGGGTCAGCACACGGTTTGTTTTCCAATTGGGTGCCTTGTTAATGTTTTGCAGATGGCAAGAAAACCAGACGCAGGAAAATTCTAAAATTTATTGTCTGCTGTTAGCATCATCTCACTGACATGTTGGTCGCGTTTAGTCAAAATCTAATATTTCTTTCTCTCGTAAAATGCCGCTGTGTATGACACCAGTTAATATTTGAAAGGTGTGAAAAAGGTGTCAACAAGCCAAATCACTGTCAAGTACCCATCAGCTTATCAGCTTAACAAAATCAACTAAAAATGCACTATTTCACTGTCAACAGTTTCCACAATCACACCTGAAAATCTTACTGTTCAAAGGCATTCATGTCAGAGTAGATGAATATTTTAACAAAAATAATTTCTTAAATATACACTGCACTTTGTTTCGTCTGTACTCACACAGGAAGTCTAACGGTGTCATGACCCATTACATGTACATCGACATCACTGGTTCACTGGGGCAATTGTTTTGTCTTGTTTGGATGTTTGGATCTATTAGTCCTCTGGCAAAGAAATCAAGAAGAAAGGATTGGTTGTGTCTCTTCCAAAGGAAACACATGCACGATCTCCGCATCATGTCGCAATTCGATCAATTATCTTGTACTGTTCTCACTGACACACACTTTCAAAATAATTAATATAGTTTAAGTATTTTACAATCTAGTCAACCACCCTACATGCATGCTCAGTTTTGCTTGCTGTGCACTTTGTTTTTGCTTGTAGCAACATAATTATACGTAAACGTATAATTATGTTGTTCTCCTCATGGCATCCCAGTCGTAAGGGGTTAGCGTCGCCTTTTTCTTCGTTTTTTTCTTTCCTCACTATTCTCTCATTACATTCTCTATCACCAGTCTCCAACTCCTTCTATCTGTTGTTGTTGTTCTCCATGTATAATTTGACAGCAATCTATACGAATATAGTATGCATCTATACAGGGCATCTACATAGTTACACCTATGTATACCTAAAGTCCAAGTACACGCCCGCAACGTAATGTCGATAGTATAATTTAACAAAAATTTCACGTCTGCGTTATACACATAGAGATGTATCACCGTGTTTGTTCTAGACACAAACGGAACAGTTGATAATGACTACACCGTGCATTATAGATATACTACACTGGACCGTTGAATCTAACCAACCAGCCCCGACCGCAGTCTAGTTATTTAAGCTTCAAGGAGTCGCTCAATTACGATCTGTCTAACGATTAATCCGCGGCCATTGTTCAGCGCTTTCTCCTGCTGCTACGGCGCCGTACTCTGCCTACTCTCGCGGCGCGGACCTGCCTCTGGACACCGGCTCGGGTGCTGCTTCGTCGACGGCCTGTCCGACTGTGATTAGCAATCGCCGACAAACATAATCGACCCGTTCCGCGGGCGTGAATTGGGTGATGCGACAGCGCGCCGGTGGGACGGGAGACGTCGCCGTCACATGTCACTATCGCAATGACTCAACGCCGGCGCAATCGCTTGTCAAACCCGCACGCACCCAGCGGAATCTCAATTTGACGCCCAATGCGGACGCGCGTTCTGTCGGAACGAACTGTTCGCAGAACGAGCCGCGTGGAGGAGTTTTAGGAACTGGGACGGAAGCCGTCGGAAACAACCGTGGCACAATCGTGGACAAGATTTATAGGATGCGTAACGATATCCGAGACGTGTCTCTATATAGAAGTGACTGAGCGTCAGCGCTCGCTATTTATCCGTTCCCCGTCGACACCAGAGGTTCTTTATCGTAACATAGTTGGTGAGGAAGAAGTCCGCGCCTGGTGATTAACGAACACAAACATGCCTCGGTGATATTAGGAATGACAACATTTTAGTGTTGAGAAATGATAAGTAATTTTATAGTTGAACTGGACGATGTGTACTCGCCTTCGTCGCACTTACTCTCCTTCCTAGCAGAGTTTCTACTTCCTCGCAGTTACTCTACTTCCTCGCAGTTACTATCTTTCCTTTCAATTACTCTTTTTCCTCGTTGTTACTCTCATTCCTCGCAATTACACTCCGCCTTACCAGTTACTCTCTTTCATCGCAGTTACTATCTTTCCTCTCAATTACTCTCTTTCATCGCAGTTACCCTCCTTCCTCGTAGTTAATCTACTTCCTCTATGTTACTCCCCTTCTTCACAATTACTCTCCTCCCACACTGTTACTCTACTTTTAAGGGCGCTCTGTCACCCTAGTACCTTGTAAAAGGGCGTGGTAGCTTTTACGAGGGTGCAGTACATTGTAAGAGGACATAGTACCTTTTGACGTAGTAACTGATAAGAGGATGTAGTAGGCCCTACCTTGTAAGAGGACGTAGTAACTGATAAGAGGATGTAGTAGGCCCTACCTTGTAAGAGGACGTAGTAACTGATAAGAGGACGTATGTTGTGTTGAACGTGAGGAAATACAAACATGTTGACCATGACAAGACTTACCCGAGTACAGCAGAGACCTGCCAGTCGCCGGGATGCGGAAATAAGAGAGACCAGCAAAACCATAGAAAGACAATGTGAAGAAGGACGGAGTTGAAGAGCCCGAAAGAAGAAGACATGCAAGGCAGGAATAAACGGTGACGACGCTTACATTCCAGGGGGTGCGTTGGAAGAAGAATCGAAAGAAACTACGTTTATCTCATCCCGCCTCGGCTTTACTGCCTATAAAGTTTGCTGCGAAAGTATATGTTTGTTTATCATTTGAGCCCGCTTCCGGGTCGGATCGTCCAATTTGAGTACATTGTTGCGGGCGAACACGAGTTTTCAGTATACTTTCAACATAGTTATAACATAGTCTTGACAAGAAAATATTTTAAATGAAAAGCTAAGAACACACTGCCTCCTTTAGGTCAGTACAACGCATCACCAGTGAGTTGACTGGACTGAGGCCAATTTAAGGGCGTCACCACTTGTTATATAGCTGTGTCAGACTTATCGACATCGACCTACAACTGACAGCACCGGCTTATCGCCCGTCGTCTGCGATATTTTTCGGCCAGCTGTACGTTGGTCTGCTTACATGTCCACCGACACAAATGTCATCATTTTATGGTTGTCACAAATGTCACCTGTGTATTTGATTGGGTTATGGAGCTTCAGCGTCAGCAAGCGCCTGTCCTCGAAGTGGTCAAACAATTACCCGACTTGCACTCCCAGTCGCGTACTTCCGGCGAAAGAAGTTCGTTTCCCACCGACCCTTGCGCCACATTACGTCAGCCTCGCACAGGAGGAATGCTGTGCAGTTTTATCAGTTTAAAGAGTTGTAACTGAGTAGTGATCGATTATGGATTAACAGTGTCACAGCTGACACTGATTAAGCATAAGTGAGGTCTAAAGAGACCGTAGTAATTGACCGAAGCGTTCGGTGAATCCTTTTGTCCCGATGCGCATTAAAACAGTAGCAGCAAAAACCTCTGCCATAAAACAGTTCACGTGTTGTCAGCCTCAAAGGTGTAAATTGAGTACAGCAGGAATCAATACATTTATATTGAAACAATGGCACGCGAAATTACGCTAAGTTTGATAAGTTGAAGAAAACAAAAACAATACTCTTTTGAAATTAAAACCGCCACTGCCACTTGAAAGCCTATTGCTTACTATTTTATATAATTATTTTGCATAATATTTGTGATAAACCTTTCTGGAACTAATTAGTTAAGTAGGTCAGATCCTGTTCTTTCGAGATAATAATGACAATAATAATAATACAGAGAATCTTTTCCCCTGCTCATGCGATATAAACAAACTTAAAACGTCCAGCACTTGTTTGTGAAGACGGATCCAGTCGCTGGCAAAGGCAGATGGTATGTGGACATTATTGCATGAGACGAAAGAATACAAGCGATGACGAATGCACATGCCATACATAAACCATATCACGAATGAGAGAGCCCGCAATATAATGAAAGAAAACATTGGACACCTAGACGATGTATTGTGCCTGCAATCATAAAACAAACATTCAGATGTTATAGCCATGTTACGTTACAATGGTTAACAAAAACAGTCCGCAAAATAATGAAACAAAACATCGGACATATTAAAGACTTAATAATGTTCTGTCTGCTACCATAGGACATGTTATAGGAGTGTTACAAGCTCTAAGGATGCCAAAAAGAACCCGGAAAGTAATCAACCAAAACATTGCATATCTTTATGATATTCTGTCTGCAGTAATGCGACGGAAGATCATGCGTTATGGCCATGCTACAAGCCATATAACGTTTGACAAAAACATCATCCGAGAGACGACGATACGCAATGAAAATATCCAGGCAGAGACATAATTAAATAGATGCATCATAGAAAGGACAGGTCTCGCTTTCCGTGAAATGAGAGTGGTATCTAGAGACCAACAAAGGTGAAAATGGTTTGTGAGGTCAACAGCCACGGTCCCCCGACGGCCATTAATGGTGAGGGATCAGGAGAGGTGAGGACACGTAACAGTAGCGACACATCTCGGTCCTGGTGTCACGAGTCATAGCCTATCACTGTCATGTTGTTGACAGTTGTCGCTTTAACATGGATTAATGTTAAAACAAGTCTTTCCAAAATTCCCCGAATACAGTAACATTGTACTACTACTGCTACTACTAGTACTCTTACTACTACCTACTACTACCACCACCACCACCACCACCACCACCACCACCACCACCACCACCACCACCACCACCACCACCACCACCACCACCACCACCACCACCACCACCACCACCACCACCACCACCACCACCACCACCACCACCACCACCACCACCACCACCACCACCACCACCACCACCACCACCACCACCACCACCACCACCACCACCACCACCACCACCACCACCACCACCACCACCACCACCACCACCACCACCACCACCACCACCACCACCACCACCACCACCACCACCACCACTTCTTGTGACATTATATTATATCTTTTAAACCCATACCTAACATATTGTGTAGCGGTATGATGGGGCGGTGCTTTTGGCGCATATTTAAGTCCATTAGTAAAATTACACAATCTTGTGATTCACCTAAGTATGTCGGACCATTACAGAACGCACACTGACCAACTTTTCTAGAAATTATTGATTCTACAACATGTGTCCATGGGTAATGGAAAGAATGTTTAATATAAATAATGAAATCTACAAATACATGACACGTCACGCTGAACATTATTTCGCAAAAGGCGCAGACAAAGTCGCTGTAACGACGGACTTTTTTGGTCTCACGTTTCATGTTCTGGTTCTGGCGTTGATTGCAGAATCACCCACCTGCGACATGGTGTCGTGTCATTTTCCAGGAATCCAGATGTTCCAATAAAAAAAACTAACCTATTATATAAAACCATCAGACATCGTGGTATTAAGCGGTGGAATTATATATTAAAAACAACGGATTCTAATTTTGCATTCGTAACGTTCAAATATCAAGTGAAATGTTTTTGTCATTAAACAATATTAGTGCCTTAGATAAGTAACATTCACGAGTACTAACAAAACATTCTTTACATTTCATGTAACAGGACGGACGTTGTAGAGACAATTAGCGTACTGGTTGCTAGTAAGTGCATAGAGCTTTCGTTGTAAACGACATTTCCAGACCTGTAATTGAATCAGTTAATGGTGAGGCTAGTTTCAAAAAAACCTCTCTCAGCGTCCTGGCGCTGCTGATGCGTCGGGATTCCTGGAAAATGACACGACTCCATGTCGCAGGTGGGTGATTCTGCAATCAACGCCAGAACCAGAACATGAAACGTGAGACCAAAAAAGTCCGTCGTTACAGCGACTTTGTCTGCGCCTTTTGCGAAATAATCCTCTCGAGCGACCTTGGTGTATTGCCAAAATATACGAGTAGAAGGACACGGAAACAAATGCACGTCATTCGATTTGCTATCTTACGTGATTTTGGGAATTAACTAGGAATTGCATCAAAGAGTAATTGCAGGAATTTCTGTTAGGCCATCAACTCCGCCTGACCTAGTTTATAATAATTGGAGTATTCTCCTCGATGTTTTGAATTCAAACTGAACGATTTGTGGGCGTATCAGTCAAATTGCGGACATGGAATTGGGCTCAACAACGACCACGAAACCTTCATCATATGTACTCTGACATCAATACACGTATAGTAAGTAATATATGGGGGAAAACAAGGTCCTTTTTAGCTATTTAGCCTCACAACACCGACTAGACAACTGCGACATCCGCAGTGACAATCGTCATGTCATTCGAATACATTACTTTATCGACGATTCACTAGGTGACGCTGCAGTAGTTATTTTGAAGAAGCCGAGCTAATAACAGACGTCGTTTCATATTTATATGACGAGCACCTCATCTGTACTTCGCCACGAATGATGATTGTCCGCACTGTCAACAACACCCCGCACATGTCCAAGGTTCGATGGTGCTATTGTTGTCTTCCGAATTCGCTGTTGTTCCCGATTATAGGGCACACAAGTGAGTTTCGCTTCCGGTTCGTTTTGAGCAATAATAATTCATCTGCATGACAGTTCCCACCTTCTAGATGAATTTTGTTGGGTGGAAACCTATAAAATGTACAATGGATGTTTCTGCTGTGGCGGTTACACCCGTATGTGAAACAGTACGTAGCTGGTCATCGTTGCTGGGACCGGATCGTGAATGAAAATGGCAAAATAGCATTAAAACAATATGGCGACAGACGAGACTTGCGTGCCCTATTGCTGTGTCATACCACATTGCAGCTAAAGGTGTTTGTTACATTGCACAATTCTGCAATCATTGTTATGTGTATATGCACAATAACAACGTTGTCTTCCTTCAAAAGACATTATATTATTCGCTTACAACTAAAGCTACTGAAAATTCACCGATTGCCCGAATCTGTAATTATTTAATCGTCAAATTAATTGTTGGTAACAGTATTTCACAAGGAGCAAATGTCAACTAAGACTCCTTGTGCAATGATTAGAGAATGACTCGAATGCAGATATCCATGTCTGGAACTCCCGGAATTGTCCCACGCAAGCGCTGATCACAGACAGACATACTTACAGAAGACTTCTATTTTGGGATTACATCCGTAATAAGCAGCCGTAAGGCAAACTGAAGGAGTTACTCTTTCACGCAGACGAAACCGAAGGCACGCAACAGTCATGTAATTAAAACATCTCGTCTCCCCTCGATTGAGTTTATGTAATGAAAAGATAACGAATACGAGAACGAGGGGTCGAGAGAGGGTAGACGAAAGAAAAAGTGTGTAGATGTGTGAGTGGGTGAGTGAGTGAGTGAGTGAGTGAGTGAGTGAGTGAGTGAGTGAGTGAGTGAGTGAGTGAGTGAGTGAGTGAGTGAGTGAGTGAGTGAGTGAGTTAGTTAGTGAGTGAGTGCGTGAGTGCGCGAGGGAGGGAGGGAGGGGGGGAGGTAGGGAGGGAGGGAACGAGTGAACGATGGAGGGATGAAGGGAGAGAGGGAACGATTGACCGAGTGAGCGAGGGAGCAAGGGAAAGGAGGGATTGAGAGAGAGAGAGACATGCAGACATGCAGACAGGCAGACAGGCAGACAGGCAGACAGGTAGACAGGCAGACAGGCAGACAGGCAGACAGGCAGAAAGGCAGACAGGCAGACAGGCAGACAGGCAGACAGGCAGACAGGCAGACAGGCAGACAGGCAGACAGGCAGACAGGCAGACAGGCAGACAGGCAGACAGGCAGACAGGCAGACAGGCAGACAGGCAGACAGGCAGACAGAGAAAGAACGCAGATAGACAGATGCCATTTCGGCAGAAAATATTCCATTTGGAACTTCAAACACTTCACTTCAACTAGATTTTCATTACAGGAAACGAGGAACGAGTTTTTCCCGTCTGTCTACGTCATCAGGTGAGAGATAGCGACCACAAGACTAGGTCTACAGACCCCAATCATCGCCTCACAGCTGCGTTAACCGTAACGTATCTATCCCCGTGGTACGATTATCCGACGACGGCATTTGTTTGAACAACAGATGGGTAAAGCAGATGTTGTCCCTGACCAAGAATATAATGTTTGATCCTATTATAAATCCGCCAATGTGACTGCAACAATTTCCATTGACATGCTATACCGACACGTAAACAGCGATTAGACAAGCTCGTGATGTCCATAATATTATTTATATTCAAGTCTTCTAAATCGGTGTTACATGGATGGACGATGCGAACCCCATTTAAGATTCTTCACAACTAATATTTAGGATTAACTAAAAGAGCAGTGCCGAACTGCAGCATCAAAGGTAAATAAAATATATATATTAATTAGGCGAAATATAGCGTATGATAATCCAGAACAAATAATATCGCTGTGCAAAACAATAGTTGTGTCTCATTTAGAAATATAATATTATATACATGGATGGAGGTTAGATCGCATGAAGGGCATAGCTATGCTAGAAAGAGTACAAAGCAGAGCAACCAAAATTATAACAAAACCGAGATATATTAGTTATGAAATGCGTTTAAGAAAATGTGGTTTAACAACACTAGAGAGCAGGATTTTGAGAAGAGCTCAGATAGAAGTATTGAAAATATTGAATCGTTATGAAAATATTGATAGAAATATATATGTCTCGATGAAAGGAGATAAAATGAACAGAGGACAAGAAATTACATTAGCAAAGAAGCAGTGCACACTAGATACCAGAAAGTTCCCATTTTCACAAAGAACACTAAATTAATGGAACAGACTATCTGCTAATTGTGCGGGTGATAACAGCGTTAATGTGTTTAATAAATAAACTGACATGTACCGAAAAAGGGCGAGATACACGTAGATAAATAAATTGGACTCTCGATAAGCCAAAAGTCTTCCTAGTCCACCTGCCATCTAGAGTGAATTGTCTCGTTGGCAATGTTGTTAAATCTTGTCTTGTTCAATCTTGAATACCACTAGAGGCATCCATCAACTAACAGAAAGACACCAGAAAGATTTACAGTACACCAAGACACGTCAAGTATTTATGTTTAGCGGCCTTCTGGTCTCAATTAGTCGACTGTCGCGTTGAGTGGGACTATTAGCGATTACGCGTCATCCGGTCTCGTCTCGTAGCAGCGCCCCTTGCATACAAAATAGCAAGATGGCACGTGGGCGTCTACTCGCGACTATTGCAATCAAACCAGGGAAATGGTTACTATTTGACAAGTTGTGCGTCTTTTGGCGGTACCTAAAGAACGTATATATATAACTGTCTTGCTTGTGAGGTAGCATTATTCATCAAAATAACACTGCATCGTTTAGGTTCCTTTGAAGGCAATAGATAGCATTTGATTGACTAAAACCAAAATGGCGGATAATAGTGACGACCACACCACCAAATAAGGGCAATGACGTAGGGCCTTAAAGGACAAAAAAAAGGCTACGGTTTCGTGTCATACACCTAATAGAGTTTATACAAAGTAACAATTTCCACATATACTCAATTTTTTAACGTCAGTGGTTTACTCAGAATGTGACTTTAAAGTCTACAATTCTAACGAAATCCACGATGGTCTAGACGCCGTCATAGGTGAAGGGTTAACTTGGCTTGGCCATTCAGCGCGCGGCATTCTATATCTCGGTCAGCTTCCTGCGACGTTGTTAAGGGTCAACAACTTCGAGTCTTCGACAGTTCGTTCAGTTGGCGTGACATCTAGCAGCTGCTTATAGACGTATATCTAAATATGTGGTTAAATCTATGGTAAACTTTAATAATTATGCCTTCGTGTTCGGCATACGGTTGCAATAATAGTTTAAACAACCGGTAGTATTGAAGCAATGGATTCACATTGGTGATTTGCGGGCGTACTGTTTGGAATCCCTTCAGTCCAAGTACAGTTCACTTTGCTCGGTCCATTTTGAGGAGAAATGCTTTGATATAGACATGTATCATCAGTTGATGGGATGATTTCATCGATAACAATAATAGACAACTTTATATTTACCGTCATCAGCATGTTACGCGCGTTGCCGAGTTGCAGCCATGTCATGACAACAGCCAAACCCCATGCAGGGAATCTACGTGGAGAGCGCCTCGATCACCGTCGTGACGTCATTCTTCGTCTAAGATGGGGTAGCGCATAGTATTTGGATGGCCGGGTGTTAAAAAATATTTTTCTGGTAAACCGCTGGCGTTAGAAAATTGAGTATATGTTGAAATTGTTACTTTATATTAACTCTATTAGGTGTATGCCACGAAACAGTAAATTTGTTGTCCTTTAATTACGACTAATGATCCCAATAAAGTGTCTAATCGTTTGACTTATCGTCAGATGGTGCCGCGTCATTTCGATTACAAAGTCTGTATTTGTGTGTATAAGTAATGCTATGGTATATTATATTAAGTGTTTTTTATAATGCAAATATATTTCGTATAGTTTTACAGAAAATAAATTTAACTTAAAATAAAGATTACGGATATATCAATCACTGTTGTATTTTTAGTCTCAGTTTATTTACTTATATTTTAAACAAGATTTCATAGTTACAATTGTATCAATAAATTATGTTTGATTTGTGTATACATAACTTATATTGTTTTATAGACGACTATATGTAAACACTGTTGGAGACCAGTGTTTAAATAAAGTGTATTATTATTATTATTATTATTATTATTATTATTATTATTATTAAAAATTCCCGTTGTCACAGCGCGTATTATTGTGACTTGTGCCGCTTTAGTAGAAATGTCAAGTTAATTCATATGCTTTGGGTAATAATAATATAATAAATAAAAAGTTTAACTCTGTTCAGTGGCGCTAACAATGTTTACAATATACACTAAAATGATTTGCCGTTCCATTACGAGAGAGCACGATAGTCCGTTTATCTCATTACTTAGATACACAGTAATCAATTATATTCGTCACAATGCTAACATAGGTACATGATAAACGGTGGCGCCACCTGACGGATTCCATGTAGTCGTCTGTAATACAGCAAGGTGTAGGGTAGAAGAGCGGGGATAAAATTGAGCGTTCGAGAAGACAGATATTTGGCGTCCGATGAATTCCGTCCAAATCCCATACACGGTGGAAGTGGAAGACCAAAAATGTAAATTAATGCCTTTTATCGATCAAATGTACCCGAAATACACTTGTTTTTGCATAGATATTTGCACGATATTTTGATCAGGTAAGTGGCGCCCCTCTAGGTCTTTTATGTGTAAATCCCGTTAAAAGTACCCTCAAACTAACTCTAGATTTAACCCTAATCCTAACTCTAAATCTTCTTCTACATCAGAACAACCATCTCAAGTGAACGCTAAAGTAGCACCACAGGTCTACCCGAGTTTCCTGTGAAATTAATCTTTACATGCAAAAACAAGTTAATTTCGTGTTCATTTTGATCGATAAAAGACTCTAAGTTCATTTATTTTTAGCACGCAACAAATGTACCATTGTAGTGTAGGTGTACTCGATGCATGGTGTGACTTTTTGATGAGTGGCTGTTTTTATGTTTTTTCGAGGTGCGGACCTAAACTGCAAAAGTAGCTCTGTTTTGTATCCCGTGTGTAGTCATGAGGCAAGTTCTTGCAGGCGTGACATTAATGGCATGAGACGAAACGCGACGAACGACAACGGTAATATCCGCTAGGTGGCACTAGCAACCAATTCTAACACGATGACATCTAACACGACGTCATCATACCATGTCCTCTGACGGACATATTCTCATTCACGCTTCATTCGAAACATCAATGTCTATTGTATCAATCAATCACTTTATTGTCCTTAAAAAGGATATGCATTGTACAACTCATGATCTACAATATGTGGGATGGTCACACCAAAATGCAAGTGAATTCCAGATGTATCCACAATGTGGCGCCACTGTTTATCAGTCGCAAGAGAGCTTAGACCCAAAAATTGTGACGAATGTGAGTGGTTGGTTTGATTCAGGGTAGCCAATGAAATTTACTCAGAATTCGACACATAAAGTGAATTAATTATTCTAAACAGTGCCATCTTTGCAGTAGACAAATTGGAAAAGCAAAACCTGGTGTCAACTAACTCTGAAATTCCACATAAATTAAGGTGGTTTATAAATATAATAGTTTACGTAGGCGGGCTGCTCCATATATGACATTTAAATGGAGCACACAACATAATTCATTAAGTTCTTTTTGTGATGTGTTCTCGGTTTGTTTTAAAAGATTAAATTACCCTTATACAATCTTCGTTCCCAGTTCATACATTACTAATGTAACCGTTCAACCTCCGCAAATAAATTTCCTACGTTCGTCTTTTACTCCAGCTAGTGTTGAGGAAGTGAGGCAAATAATTATGTCTTCTCCAAAGTAAATTTTGTGATCTAGATTCAGTGGCACTGTACTGTTAAAAGCATATATTGACTTTTTACTTGCCTTGGTACAATAACTACTAACATCAATAATAAAATAATAATTTTTATTGCGCTAATTCCCTCATTGGGGATCAATGCGCTGTACAAGAAATATAATAAAAGTATATTTAATAAATATAAATAGGTAAACTATATAACTTATTAGTGTGCGTGTGCATGTGCGTGTGCGTGTGCGTGTGCGTGTGCGTGTGCGTGTGCGTGTGCGTGTGCGTGTGCGTGTGCGTGTGCGTGTGCGTGTGCGTGTGCGTGTGCGTGTGCGTGTGCGTGTGCGTGTGCGTGTGCGTGTGCGTGTGCGTGTGCGTGTGCGTGTGTGTATGTGATGTGAACACTTGTTTTAAGACGTGCAATACTCAAAAGAGGAATGTAAATTATATAAATTATATAAATTAATATTAACTTTGGTTTTAAGACGTACAATACTAAACCTTTGAATGTAAATTATATAAATTAATTTAAAACAAATTAAACACTAGTTTTAAGACGTACAATAATAAAACTGTGTATGTAAAGTATAAGTAAACAAAAATTAAATACTGTGCTCAAACTTTGTAAATTATATGAATAAATGTTCTCTTCACTAGTAGGTAGCAGTCGACTGAGTTCGTGTGACAAACATTGAGTGCCGCAGCCGACAACATAACCAGAATAGTCACACTTGTATCACTGAGGATTGTTTATAGACTCTGAGATCGATTAGCCATGTTGTATTGATTAGCCTCTGAGCTTTGTGTTTGCTTGATTTAAGCACAGTATAAGTTATTATTATGTATACGAAGCTTTCGAATTGCATTGAAATCTCGATAACATTGATATGTGAAAAGGTCACAGTCATAGAATAATATAACCCCCCCAGAATTCCAAAAACAAATACCTTGTTCCGTCATTCCAATCCCAAGCCTAGCCCAAGGCGCTATTTCTCTTTTCCGCGCTCTTTTATTTTAGGGTACCTTATACTTGCTGTTAGACTGTTACAAATGTACATGTAATGTTAAAGTGACATTATCCCTTCAGGCAGAAACAGTTCCACTTTTGGTATACATACACGGGTGACCCATTAACGTCAGGTGAATAGCCCGCATTTTATGTCAACACTGACAACAGTAACGCCCGTTATTTATTTATTAGTTATACCTATCACAAAATTCCCGTGTTACCCTATGAAATAATACCCCAAGACACTTATATCGGAAATTACATTAGATTAGAAGACGTGATAACCTGCACGGTTGCCGTATATAGTTTTGTAAACATACAACGGAATATATTAATATTATAACAACTCATAAGATACATTGACCTAGAAATTAGGCCGCGAGCTTTTTTTACTTCTTAGAAAGTAGCGTGGCGAACTACGCAATGGGCTTCCACAAATCCACGCTAGTCGCTAGAGGCGCTTATACGCTGAGACCGTAGTTGCGTCTCAAGCGCCTCCAGCGACTAGCATGGATTTGTTTGCTTGTTTTGCGGAATGCTTGTTTAAATTATCCTCAATTAGCTGTTGAGGTAGCATGACTCCGAAACCTCACACATAGCTAAATATGGATATAATCTAACATGTCAGTCAATGTGAAGGCATAATATGTACATTAATGTACATTTACAGCCGAGTCGATGGAACGTTGACTGATGGCGACGTATGCTAGAACGAGTCCGGAACGGATGTTTAAAATAATCTACAGCTCGGCGTATGATTCACACGAGACTGGTACTTCACACATAGTTAACAATTGATTTTGTATTATTACATGTCCGTCATTGTGAAAGCATAATGCCTACATTAATGCACATTTACAATAAAAATGGCGCGGTCCCGGTTATTTTGTAGTGCTCTGATCACATGTTCTCGGTCTTGACTTTGTCGAACATACCCACATCTCAGAATCAGGCTACACGGTCAACCTTCATTTTTGCAGATACCGATAGCGATACCTGGTTTATTACGACTGAACAGCTTATATCTCACTCACCCTCTATCTCAAGAACAACCTTAACCACTATATCCACCTGAGTCTGAGATAATTTCGAAATAGCCCGTATTTTCTTGCCGCGAACCGATCACATGGTCTTACAAAACATACTCATTTTTATTTGTTTTGTACTAATATCGACGAATACCAGTGCGCGATATTTTTAGGTGGGTAAAATATGTTACATTGTATCGTATTCGGCCGTGAAATTAAGGTTGGTGTGTCACTTGGTGAATTTGGCTGTTTATTTAACAAAATAATTGATGTTATTGAATTGAATTCTATTTTGGTTACATATACACATTTGATAGTGTCAGTGAAACCAGCGTGAGGTCATTGACATTGTAAATAAAATCGTGTACGTCTGGATTAGGGTGCATGTAATTATTTGTTTAAAAGAAACGGCACCAGGTTTCCACGTTGATGTCGTTGCACAGCTTTTATCAACAGAAACCATGACAAATGCAATTATGTCACCCTTTCTCTATATGGTGAAATACCTTTTCATATATATGAAGGGTACGTAAGCTATTGACCGTGCAGGCGCGTAGCCAACGATAGTTTGTATGTGTGTGCATGTCATGACATGTGTGCTCAATAGACAGAACAGCCAAAACAACGCCATCTTTGCACTGAATTCGATCGAACGTCCCACGACGTTCCATCAACTGTAAAGGTATATTAATGTAGACATTATGCTTTCATATTGACGGACATGTTATACGATTTAAATATTGAACTATTTGTGAAGTAGCAGTCTCGTGTGATGCATACGACGAGCTGTAGGTGATTTTAAACATCCGTTTCGGCATCGTCGTCATCGAGCCAGCACCCCTGTCGTCGGGCCACCAGTCGACGTTCAATCGGCTGTAAATGTATACTAATGTACATATTATGCCTTCACATTGATGGTCATGTCAGACTGTATCCATATTTGGCTATGTATGAGGCTTCGGAGTCATGCGAGTTCAACAACTAGATTGTAGGATGATTTAAGCAAGCGTTCCGCAAATCGTTTCGCAAACCGTTCCGCATTTTACACACATCAAGAATACGTAAAAGACGGCACACAGACCCTAGTTGCGTCAGAGCGTCCTCTGTCGGATTAGTTATTGTGGTACCTCATTAACATTGTTACAATATTAAGATACATTCAAGGTCTACGTGCGCTAAACTAAACGCATCCAATTCATTGAATGTTTACCTTAGACTTAGTGTATTGTCGCTTGTTGTGACGTTCCGGGTTAATCCAAACACGATACGGTACGTTTCCTATGTCGGTGAAATAACCCGTTAGAAATTACGTGCCATTACAATGACGTAACTTCCGTTGCTACGCTAGCTACGTGACGATCGTTCAATCGGTATTTTCTGACGGGACACCGCGATGGATTAGGTCTTGCAATTCCCTAATTACACAGTGCTTATGGTAGTTGGGACGTATCCGTCTTATCTATTTATCAAGTTGTGGGAATGGATGGAAGATCAATGGAAAAATAAAATATTTGTCTTTACGCCAACCATCGTTTTTTTCCCCAACCACGGTTACAAAGGGAATACTTACGACGCCGGTTTCGAAGGATCACTTTTCAAAAGTCTCTATAGACGCCATGTCGATTGTAATGTACAGGCGCTGATATTTCAAGCTTCAAGCTCCACCACCTCCTCCTCCTCCTTCTCCTCCTGCTCTTCCTCCCCCTCCTCATCCTCATCTTCAGTCTCGCCTTCCCGGAAATAGCCGAATTAATACGATTACTGGCGTGGGTCAGGTTATGTTGACGTCGAAAGGACATTGTTTCTTCATAATGTCTTGTTTATGTTTAAAGGTTTCATTTCCATACTTATGTTGTTATTTCAGCATCCGATGGATAGTCGTATAGTTGTACTGTTTAGTTGGTTATTGTATATCTCTGGCCTTCTTGCCAGTTTCCTTCAACTATTCCTTCTTGCCAGTTTCCTTCAACTATTCCTTCTTGCCAGTTTCCTTCAACTATTAGGTCATATTAGATTGTTCCGAAATAGCTCGATGAAACAGTTGTTACTTTATCAAAACTGTTATGGTAGTGAGTTTACGGTTAACATATGAAATAAATATAACCACAGCGCAGTGCCATTAGCTCCATGAACAGACGGGGCTCCATGAACAGACGGCTCTGTGAATGGTCTAATGCGGGCGAGGTGTCATAAGAGCTCTTTTCTGTAATAAACTCAGTTGGTGGCACAAACAAAGAAGTCACACGTCAATAGAACATTAGTGTCTCTCTTAGCGGACGCTACTAATGGTCAAATCATCGTTAATCTTATGTTCCCAGTCGAACTCAGCGTCAACATTCAGCATTAAACGCATAATAACCTGATTTGTGGTTGATAAGGCTTCGTTTTAGCTAAAAGCCATTTCCAATGGCGGCGCTTCCAAGGCAAATCCAATAGACATTACCACCTTAATCCTGCGAGTGTTTGTAGAGGCATTATCAACACGACGTGAGTCGGAGCCGAGGTTCAGGCCGGAAGCCGCTAAAAACACATCGACTCTCCATTGGTCGTAGATACTCGAGGTCGTCTTGACGTAGCGTCCGGTACCATCATTGCTATGGCGGGGCCGGCGTGTTTTAATTTAACTATTTTCTATTCGAGCGTTGCAAATGGATTGTTTACAAGTGAACTTTAGCTAGATTTATCAAGACGTCAACAAGCTTTAGATAGCAGTTGGACCAAAGGTTGTTTTTTACGAAACTGCGATGCCATTTCGCTTGTCTGTTCTTTATTTTTCAGTACATTGGTCTTATGAGATATTGGTTAACTTAGGTTTTGAATAAGTAAGTAAATAAACAAGTAAGTAAGATAGTTTGTAATATATTAAGTCTGCTAACTGTAATAGATTAATTACAGTCAACAATATGTTTTATTCATTAATCGTCCTATGAGGCAATATACTTATACACCGGGTTTCTGTTTATGTGACAGTAGTGTTATGTGCACAATATATAAGTACCTTGTCACATATCGTGTCGTCATCTTTTGGTAATTCTACGAAATCAGACACGCAAGCATCCATATACTCACATACACACACGCACGCACAAAAAACACAAACGCACACACACACGCACGCACACAAACACAAAAGCACACACACACGCACACACGCACACACGCACTCACCCACACACGCACACGCACACGCACGCACACGCACGCACGCACACGCACACACACGTGCATACACCGAATGTACAACAGTGTTCAGTCGCCTAATAAACCAAACGTGGATTGTACAAAATGGCCGACATCACGTGGTTCAGCATGCGCAGTCGCACCATTTCCGCCGACCAGTCGCGGCAACTCGGACCTGCCAGCCGCTGTTAGTCCGGCCCCTGCGCTCCCGACGCCGCCGACGCAGCGTGTCCAGCAAGATCGACCGGAAGCGGGGCGAACACATGATGTACACGATGAAATTGGACGCGTGGTTGACGCCGGAAATGACGTAGGACGCGTTCAGCACGATGCGGATGACGACGGTGCGGTGCACGAACTTGCAGAGGAACGAGAGGATGATGCGCGGCGTCTCGCAGACGATGAAGACGACGGCGATGATGAGGAGGGTGCGAGTGAGTCGCCTCTGTCTCACACCGCCCCCTTGCGCGCCGACGCCGAGCCGCGGGATGTTCTTGGCGTAGATCAGCAGAACCAAACTGATGTTGAGGACGAAGACGACGACGACCACCACGTACCCGACGGACAGCTCAACGACGGCGGCGATGATCGGCGCGACGCGAGACGACGGGTCCTCCCAACACACCCACCATGTGTGCTTCTGCGCCACGCTGAAGAAGAACTGGTGACAATGCGGCACGCAGATGCACAGGAACAGCGTGAAGGTGATGGTCCGCGCCCGGGCTACGGTACACAGTCGCCGGGCGCCGTACGGGTTCGCCACCATGATGACCCGCTCTAGGGTCAAACACGCGACGAGCCAGTTGGAGAAATCACGCGTGACGCCGTTCAGGTAGTTGGCGAACTTGCAGTAGACGTCGGTGAAGTAGATGGCTGGTCGGATGAAGTCCATCCACTCGAACCAGACGCGGAACAGCTCGAAGTACATCACTCCGAAATCTGCGACGGCGAGCGATAATAGGTAGACGGACGTGCTGAGATATCGCATCTCGCGCTTCGTCAGCACGACCAGGTTAAGAACGTTCGTGATGGTGCCGCCGACGATGATCGGAACGAAGCACATCCGGATGTTGTAGAGGACACCGCGTAACCACACGTCATCGTCGTCATCGATCAAGGCAGTCCAGTTCATTGGCGACGCCGTCGTCAAGTTGTCATCGAAGCGGGGAAATGTAGACGTCATCGCTAGGCTGTACTGCGCATGACCGGCGTGCAGTCAACTTCCGCTTGTGATAAATTGGCTCAAATTACATATAAGTGTAGCCTGTGTTACACTGGGTCGTGTCATGTATATCACAGCTAGTGTTTCGTTACACTAGGTCAAAGCGTATGATATTTTCCATGTGTCATTGTGTAATGTTGATACGTAGTGTTTGGCGATATCCAATTATGGCTGGCTGGTGCGGACTATGACTCTCTCTCTCTCTTTTACACAATCTGGCTGCACGAAGCGAGAAGACAAAATAATGTTTTCACACATCCTGGCGCATCTCAACTGAATCCATGGCGTTTGTACAACACAACAAAAAGGATCCCGGTACTTAGATTCCAAATGTCAGATCTTACTTAACACGAGTGTCCACGAGAAGTAGTTGATAGCCATGCGATTACGCAATGAGCGTGGCTACACGAGAGTACGTAGCCTAGCGGCGCCCCACGGGTTTGAGTATCTTCCAGGTTGGTTTCATGAGACTCCCCACCTGAAGAAGCAACACATGATAATCATTGGTAAGACAATACTGCATTCGGTCGCCAGAAATAAACGCTAATGCTTGCTCGATGTCTCGCTGGATTGAACGCAGAAGCAGCGCATGCGCACACGCGGACACTATTTATATAACAACATATATTTAACAGGGCACGTTGATCTTTTCGGTGACATTCATAAATGGACCGGGAGAGCCGAAGTGATTAGCGTCTGGCCCGAAGCACCGGGTCTGATCGATCGCAGTTCAAAAAACGAAAAGGTTCCTTGAAACATAATTACGTCCTGGATCCGGCGTGCCGGAAGCCTACAGGCGCATGTACGGTCTTCCTTAGCGGGTTGCCCTACGTCCAAATTAGCTGCTGATGGAATGCGGCGACGTGCAACAGAATGACACAAAACGCTATCGCGTGCTTATTTACGATACTATTATGACATCCATAAATACTCTTGGTGCAAATGGCAATAGAGGCGCACATACTGAGCCAAAGTACTTCCAAGATGTCAACGTTCCGCAGCACTACTTGCAACTTTAAAAGGCCGTTTCCCGAAACATCGGTAGTACCGTGTCTGTTTGCGGTGTGACTTATTTCATATGCACCATTATTTAACTTTAGTTGCCGAGTTATGATTTGTTTTACAAGAGGCAGCTATGATTATGATGCATTAACTACACCAACAGGCGCGTCGACTGAAACCATGTGAAGCCTTCAAATGTCATCTTGCGCGTGTTGGCTTGTAGGAAGTAATTGGATGCGTGAAATAAATGAGAGCGTGTGTTTCGGCATTGACCTACCGGCCGGTGCCACCGTCTTGACTTCGGCTACTTACATTCTGTCTAGTTCCTTCGACGACGTCTGGTCGGCTCAACAACATGGCTATGAACTTGCCATTTCCTACTCTCTAAATAAAAGTCTCTATGCCATATTATTACTTTCACGTTCTCTCTTTCTCTAGCTGGAGCTTCGTGCAACATAACCTGGTCGTCTAGATGTTGTTCTCCTGTTGTCTGATAAAATAACGTAGACGAATAGCACCCGTCTGGTCACGATCCTTTCAGGCGGTCTCTCGCGGAGCAAAGACGATCCGTCTGATTGCAACTGATTGCGACTAATCACAGACTTCTCTAACTTCCGTTCTACAAGCATAGGAAGTAGACACCGGTGTGGCTGGGACTTGTCACGTTCTCCGCACGTCTTGTCTATAGGCTTGTGGCGAAATGGCGATGTAAGCCAAGACTATGTTTTTGACTTGCCAGATATGTTGCCTTTGAATACAAATTCCCCGTTCCGGTTGACGGCAGTTACAAACATGTGTTTGTTGACTGGTAGCCATTTGTAAATGTTTAACAAACCTAACATTTCTTCGTAGCTTAATAACTGCGTTACCTAATCTATAAATGTATAGTTCACGTAGTCGGTTCGGAGTCGAGTTTCAGATATTCCACATTTGCGAAGATATATTCATGTACTCACGTCATCATATATAAACAATTACCTCCTGTGTATGTCTCTGTATAGATTTGTACGGAACAAATTCGAATATTACTCTTAGACCTTCGTTGACATTCATACATTCGCTAGTATAAAATATAATGCTAAAAATAAAATAAAATGACATTTATCATTGCCATGGAGTTAGTGTCAAAATAGATTTGTTTATATAATTATTTCAAAAATATTAATATCAACCATTCGTTGGTAAAGTTGACGCATGTGAAAGCCAACTATCCTCTTTGTTAAGAAATGCCTCAACCGTCGGCAGGCATACAGTTGGTATCAGAATAAATTATAGTATGCTTACACAAAATAATGCTGACGTTTGAAGTAAAATAAATCTATAAAATAAAACATGCGTGTGCATGAGCGAATGCGCGCGCCCACACACACACACATATATATACACGGTGTCTATGAAACGTTATTACATATTATGTATGAGTTATTGTAATTGTAATGTCAAATAGATCAACAAACATGCATATATACCATTTACACAATGTACTGCACAACCTACGCCAATGATAATTTACTGGAGGTCTTGCAAAATGTAACCTACCTATAATGATCTGTGAAAGGTTGATTCAGAGAGTATTGTTGTGCATTTTTAATCCATTAATTTCAGGATTTCAAAGTTAGTTTTTCTTCTCTTCTGTAATACGTTGTACTCATAATGGCAAATCATAAATGCATTAACAAATACGAACTACTACTAGACCTATGGCGACCATTTTATAAGTTGGCATGGCTGACGAAACTCATCGACAGCCAAGGCAATCCATTTTTAAGTTAACGTGGCTGACAAAACAATTTTTATAAATTGACATGGCTGACGAAACTCTTCGCCAGCTATGGCAGTTATTTTGTAAGTTGACGACGTGGCTGACGAAAATCTGCGCCGGAAGCGACGTGAACATAAATATAGCAAAAGCAATAATGTTCGACTTACATAGCAAACATTATTTATTGTTTTATGTATAATATTTTTCTATTTGATTACTGAAGTGTTTGCACCTGTGTAGTGTGAAGTTCTCAAATACTGAAGTGTTGATCTTGTTGTTAACATAAGTTTCAGGCTAACATTTTTATAATAACTATGTCATCGATTTACTACATGTAGGCTGCATAATATTTATGTTGTAATTTTGGTTACTGTGATTATGTTGACTTGTGGTAATAGTTTTTAATTCTGGTCTGACTTCTTCGAAACGACCCATCTTATCAAATCGCAAAGTGCTGCTTCTGTCAAACCCAAAGGTGTTCGCGAAATGCTGCTTCTGTCAAACCCAAAGGTGTTCGTGAAGTGCTGCTTCTGTCAAACCCAAAGGTGTTCGCGAAATGCTGCTTCTGTCAAACCCAAAGGTGTTCGCGAAGTGCTGCTTCTGGCAAACCCAAAGGTGGTCGCGAAATGCTGCTTCTGTCAAACCCAAAGGTGTTCGCGAAGTGCTACTTCTGTCAAACCCAAAGGTGTTCGCGAAGTGCTACTTCTGTCAAACCCAAAGGTGTTCGCGAAGTGCTGCTTCTGTCAAACCCAAAGGTGTTCGCGAAATGCTGCTTCTGTCAAACCCAAAGGTGTTCGCGAAGTGCTGCTTCTGTCAAACCCAAAGGTGTTCGCGAAATGCTGCTTCTGTCAAACCCAAATGTGTTCGCGAAGTGCTGCTTCTGTCAAATCCAAAGGTGGTCGCGAAGTACTGCTTCTGTCAAACCCAAAGGTGTTCGCGAAGTGCTGCTTCTGTCAAACCCAAAGGTGTTCGCGAAGTGCTGCTTCTGTCAAACCCAAAGGTGGTCGCGAAGTGCTACTTCTGTCAAACCCAAAGGTGTTCGCGAAGTGCTGCTTCTGTCAAACCCAAAGGTGTTCGCGAAATGCTGCTTCTGTCAAACCCAAAGGTGTTCGCGAAGTGCTGCTTCTGTCAAACCCAAAGGTGTTCGCGAAATGCTGCTTCTGTCAAACCCAAAGGTGTTCGCGAAGTGCTGCTTCTGTCAAATCCAAAGGTGGTCGCGAAGTACTGCTTCTGTCAAACCCAAAGGTGTTCGCGAAGTGCTGCTTCTGTCAAACCCAAAGGTGTTCGCGAAGTGCTGCTTCTGTCAAACCCAAAGGTGGTCGCGAAATGCTGCTTCTGTCAAACCCAAAGGTCTTCGCGAAGTGCTACTTCTGTCAAACCCAAAGGTGTTCGCGAAGTGCTACTTCTGTCAAACCCAAAGGTGTTCGCGAAGTGCTGCTTCTGTCAAACCCAAAGGTGTTCGCGAAATGCTGCTTCTGTCAAACCCAAAGGTGTTCGCGAAGTGCTGCTTCTGTCAAACCCAAAGGTGTTCGCGAAATGCTGCTTCTGTCAAAACCAAAGGTGTTCGCGAAGTGCTGCTTTTGTCAAACCCAAAGGTGTTCGCGAAGTGCTGCTTCTGTCAAAACCAAAGGTGTTATGACTTGTGGACGTCTTCTGCAATTGTATAGTTTAGGCTTATCAAGAATCTATCATTAGGTAGAGCCATGTTCACCCTATTGCAGTTTGAAGTT